>JAMYXO010007035.1:0-12682 GCA_033310375.1 Conus canariensis | reverse complement strand
TCGAGGGCCGCCGGTTGGCTCCTCGGCAAGTATCAAAGACATAGTCCATACAAGAGGAGAACTTTTTGAAGGTGGGGCTGTCCATCAACTCCTCATGCTCAGGGTCGGCATCATTGCGCGCCGCTGACGCTGTTTCTCCTTCTTCCTCTTCCGTGCACTGAAACCAACACGCTGTCTGACTACACTGGCAAAATGATCTGTACACACACAAAGACTGACACTTTCTCGTACAGCCTGCATTCTCAGCCTCAGGTTAACTCTTCACATAGTGATTCTCAAATTTCCCTGTTTTCACTTACACGAGAGAGATAAATGATGTAAAGATATAAACGTACTCCCAGTTTATCTTGAATATGCGTGAGACATTCCATAAAGGGGAAAAAAAAACGTTTTGGGCTGTTATAGCCTTTAGTAACAGCTATTCTGGTAAACATTGACCATCATTTGTGCCCAATAATGAACATCCCGACAAATTTTCAGAAAGATCGGCCAGGTACTTTCTGAGATTTTCCATAAAGAAAAAACCATTATGGGCCGTTACAGCCTTTTAGTAACGGCTATCACGGTAAAATAAACATTGGGCATCATCCATGACCCATAATGAACATCCCTGCAAATTTTCTGAAAGATCAGCCATGTACTTTGAGATATTCCATAAAAAAGAAAAACCGTTTATGGGCTGTTTATAGCTGTTAGTAATGGCTAAATGGTAAAATAAAACATTGAGCATCATCCGTGACCCATAATGAACATACCAAAAATTTTTTATAAAGATCGGCCGAGTACTTTTCAGATATTCAATAAAGAAGAAAAACTGTTAGGGGCCGTTATAGCCGTTACTAACGGCTCTAACGGTAAAATAAAAACATCGGGCTTTCATCCGTAACCCATAATGACATACCTTTACAAATTTTCAGAAAGATTGGCCAAGTTCTTTCTGAGATATTCCATTTTAGAAGAAAAACCGTTACAGTGTTAGTAACCAGTATAAACGGTAAAATAAAACATCGGGCATCATCTGTGACCCATAATGAAATACTTACAAATTTCAGAAACGTGGGCCCCAAGTACTTTCTGAGATATTCCATAAAGAAGAAAAAACCATTATAGCCGCTAGTAACGGCTATAACTTTTTAAAATAAAACACGAGCATCATCGTGACCCAAAATTTGAACACACCTATAAATTGTCAGCAAGATCGGCCAAGTACTTTCTGAGACATTCCATAAAGAAGAAAAACCGTTATGGGCCGTTAGTAATGGCTATAACGGTAAAATAAAACATCGGGCATCATCCGTGACCTATAATGAACATACCTACAAATTTTCAGAAAGATCGGCCCAGTAGTTTTGTCTGGAGCGGGGTGGAAACACATTTTGACCATGGACGGACAGACAGACAGACAACATTTCTTTGTTCCCACTGTAAGGTACTTCCTGTTCTATAAGGAACTGGGAAAAAAAAAAAGGCTAAAAATGGGTTAATCTTTTTAAAAAACTATCATTCCTTTATTGTTTATCACAAAACAATCATGAGTTTTCCCCTGCCAAGTCTGTTGCTATATGTAATCAATTGCAACACAGTTCATAGCACTCAGAAACTTAGGCTACTGACTGCCATGAGAACTTTTTTTTATGCCTTTTCAGAAATTAAACAATATACTCACAATAGCTTTCTTGTCTTCTTCCATTTCCACAAATTCTGATGACTCCTCCTCACTTTCTTCCAAATACTGACTTTTCCTTTTAGCTGGAAACAAAACACATACAAGCTGACTAATGATCATCATGCTCAGTGAAAAGGAAATATAACACAAAATCACTTGTATTTCTCCTAGACGTAATGATATGTGTGTGTAAATAACAACATGAAAGAAATTTAAAATTTTCAAAGGGGAAAAAAAAAAAAAACGGTTTCAATAACTGAAATAATCCTTACAATATGCAGGAACAAATTTTACTTTTAAAAAAACAAAAAGTGCAAAATACTCTGCAATATCTATCTTTCTCTGTTCTGAGAAAATTGTCCTGCTAAACTTACTTCCCTTCCCCGTTCTGCCCTCCTTTTGGGTGCTCGAAACGCATGCTGCCATCTTCTGAGGCATGATGCTGTAGCCAGGGTCGTATTGCTTCCGTCTCCCAGACTCCCCTTCACCCGACTGCTTTCACTGCAAGGAGGTCACATTCTTAGTTCATGTGTCACATGAAAAACATTTTGTACATTTCACATGCCCTTTTGGTGCATCACAGACACATTTCATCCATAATTAGTATTAATTAGTATACCAAACTCAAGACATGATTACATTACAAAGTTTTTAACATTCACATAATCATATGGGTTAAAAAAGTTTCCAGGACTTTTTCCAGATTCCCCTCTTGTCTTTCAAGGATTGTGAAAACACCCGAATGCTATGCATACCAAATAACACAACCCGCTGTAGTAATAGTGGCAGAAGTGATTTTAAGTGACCATTGGCAATTAATGGAACTGAATTTAAGCCAGCATCATTCAGAATAATAGTCTTTTTAACACACTTCCCTATTTCAGCCTTATGCTGGTGAACATTGTAACAACAACAATTTCAAGGACTTGTAAAAGTCCTGTGATTACATTTCGAATTATCAAGGACTTTCAAGGATGCGAAATGGAGGTTTTTACAATTCTTTTGACTCTCAAGGATTATGAAAACCTTTCACTAGTAGACTAAACACTCTAGGCCTCACTCATCACAACTCTACCTGCGGGAGGTGTTTTATCCTTCTTCTTCTCTTTATTATATGCAAAATATTGTAAAAGGTTAAAATGATATTAAAAAAAAAAAAAAAGTAGATGGGGTGAGTACATAGAAGATGAGGTTTTTTCCTGCTATCCTGAAAAAAAGCCTTGTCATGCATCCCAGCCCCAGATTCCAGCTTTAAAATTATACCCCCTATTTTCTTTCCTTTTTTCAAGATAATTTTGAACCAACACTAACAGACAGACACTTCTGAATTTATGGTTTACAACTTCTCTGCATGTCTGTCATGGAAAAATGTTTTCAATAGATAAAATCCCCTCTGCATGGAATGATGAAATGGGGTATGGAAAAGATTCTGAAATCTCTGATGTCTACAAGTATTTTCTTTATTTTATCACTGTCACTAAACCCCCGGATCACAGTGATAATTTCCACCAAAACACCTAAAGTACTGATCAAAATTAAAAAAAAAAAAAGTCCATACACTGATTTACAACATAAAATGCTCACCTGAGCCACTGAGGGAATTGATTTGAGAGTCGGGAAAAAAAGAAATGAAAGACAGAGATAACCTGACTATTTTAAAATGAAGTCTTAAAATCGAATCACTATGATGTAGAATCACACTATTCACATGAATAAGTTCAAGGCATCAACCTTTAAAATAAAAGATAAAAAACATATAAAGAGAGAGAGAAGAGAGAGAGAGAGGAGGGAGGAGAGAGAGAGGATAAATCTGACTTGTTAATTTAAGCCAATACGAATAGGTTCACTTTTTCAAATCAAGTTACATAAACACAGAGAGAGAGAGAGAGAGGGAGAGAGAGAGGGGAGAGAGAAAAGAGAGAGAGAGAGAGAAAGAGAAAGATGTGGTATATTTACATTTTAAATCAAGTTTTGGGGTTTCTAAACCATTCAGCTTCCCATCAGTGTCTTTGATCATTCTTCCAGACACACAATTCAATCTAAATGATCAGGCAAATCAAAACAAAGTCCTCAGTTTATAATCAGAAAATTGCCAAGGGGGTTTCATCTGACTGTATACAAGTCCTAAGCATCAAACTACCAGGATACTGACCATAGGGAACTGCAGCAAAACTCCAAACTGAATCAAATGAAGGATTTTATGGGGGAGGAGGGCATTGTCCAAATGGTTAACATGGCACAGACTGGAAGTGGAGATGATTTGGTGAACTATGTGACAGAAAAGGTGATCCAGTCAGGCCAAAAAAAAAACAGTAAGGGCTGACCTTTGTATGTCAGACCAGCAGCAAAATATTGTGTGATGCCCAGTTAATGACTGGCCTCAGAAAAGGTAAGGAAAAAGGTCAAACTCTGAACTGAAGAGGGGGGAAGCGTTGACTTGGATGAGGAAAAGGTCTGGTCAAGGGGCGTGGACCTTTAAACGCGTTAGCCATGTGATGGAATGTCGCCGAGAACCCTCTTATACACACATAGCCAGCTACCCTGCAGTCTGACATATTAAGTATACAAACTGTTTCAGATCCATCTTGTAACAAGTAGTCATACCCCCGCCCCCCCCCCCCCTTTTTTTTCTTTTCCTTTTTAAAGAAAAGTAGGGGATGAGTACATCTCCACCTAGAATTTGCTTTGGCAGATTGAACAAAAATGTTTTACTATCATGGATTGTTTGCTTGCTTTTTTAGCTTGCTTGTTATTTATTTAATGCCGAGAGGTTTGACTGCTTCTCATCATGGACACTTTACACAAGCATGATTTTGCAGCAAGTTGAAAGCTTTCAAAAAAAAGTGAACCATCATGATACAAAAACCGTCATTGGTACACAGAAACTGAGGCCAAACTCCTTTCATCAGGGAACTATATTTGCTGACTACTCACGCTAGAAACTTATGGCTGTGGCAAAATCAAGTCTTGCCAGTTGATGAAGTTAATGAAATTTTGTTCAAACTACATTCCTCCACATCCAATTTTCAAAGAACTATGAGACCCTCTGTGAAATCATTTTGTACATACTCTTTTTATTTTCATGATTTTTTCTTTATGATTTTCAGCTTCTAAGAGTGGTATAGCCCCATTCCTGTAATGATGTAGAAACACTGTAAAATGACACCAAACTATTTACTTACAAATCAAGTTTGAACTGTATTCTGTGGCTATATTTATACTGTATTCTTGATATATTTGAAAAGATTAATAAAAAAAAAAAAAAAGTGTCCCCTTTACTGTTTATAGGAATAATCTGATAAAACAGTCCTAATGTCCAAAACATGTCACTAGTTATTGGCTTGTTCAGGGCAGTAAAAATATTATATCGCGATACACTTCTCTTTCACACAAAATCTTCCTTTCCCTGCCCTCTCCTCAAATCAATCTAAGATCTATTAGAAAAAAAAAATCTGTTTTAAAAAATCTAAAACCAAAAAAATCCAAAAATTCAAAACGACGTTTTTTTTGCCCAAAGACGACAGGAAAATGTTTAAAGAAAAAGTGCGGGGGGCAAGCAAACCTGTTGAAAAACCCCAAAAAAATTTGGTTCATAAAAATAAAAAAACCCCCCCCAACTTTTTACAAACACCCTCTTTTGTTTTTTATTCCCCTTTCCCTTTAAATCAAAAGGGGGGAAAAAAAAATTGGCACCTAAAAAAAACCCCTTTTTCCCAAAAAAATTTAGGGGAAACTAAGCTAATTTCCAAATAATTAAATGAAATTGACCCCAAAAACTTTTTAAAAACAAAAAAAAATTTAACCCTAAAAACTTTTTTCCCAATCCCCCTTTTTTTTTACAAAAACCAAAACCCCAAAAAACCCCCCTAAAAGCATCTGGAAAAAAAGGGGGAAGGGGGGGAAAAAGGGGGGGGGGGAAAAAAAGGTTTTTTGGTGCCAAACTTTTTGTTATTTTTCCAACCAATTCCATCCACAAAAAATTTTTTTAAAATTTTTTCAGTTTTCAAAAAAATTTTAAAAAAAACCCTTTTTCTTTTCCCTACCAAAAAAAAAAAAAACAATAATTTTCAGAATTTTCCCCATCACCGGGACTTTCCCCCGATTTTGAAATAATCCCCAAAAACCATTTATTTTTAAAAATTTGGAAAAAAAAAAAAACAAAAAAACGCTTTTTTGTTCAAACCATTCCCTTGAGTGTTTACTTTAAAAAAAAATTTTTTTTTTTAATTAAATTAATTCAAAAAAAACAGCATAAAAAACTTTAACAAAGAAAAGGAATATAAAAAAATTAACCTTTTGAATAAAACCCCATCCCTCATTTTGGAAAAAACGTCATCTTGTCCATCCTGTAGCAATTGGTCAGTCCCCCCTCCACCCCCTCCCCCGAACATGCTTTGAGATCTCCCCTTATCAGCTGCTCCCCTTTCACTGTCCCCCTTGTATGCATTTCACCACATGAACCGGGATGGATACAATCGAAAAAAATTTGCTCCCCCCCTTCCTCCACCACCCAAATTTTTTGCCCCCGACGATGTGAGATGGGGGGCTTGGGAAGAAAAGAAAGATTTATCAGATACTCTCAAGTCGCATCCAAGTCCCTGATCTATTCGGTGGTTGATAAACATCCCCAAAAAACCCGGCAAAAATGTGCATTTCACTGTCAACTGAACTGAAACACTGACTTTATTTGATGCAAACCCAAAAACCAACAAACTAATTTTCTAAATTAACAAAATAATGATATATTAAATGGTCAAGTCGAATTCTCCAAAATATTTCAAAAAAAATGTCCTTTCACACAATCCACTATGCTCAAAAAAAAATAAAAACTTACAGGTGCATCCAGTGCCCAAAAAGCTAGTCCCCGAGTATTGTCAAAGGGACAGCAGGGAAAGTAATTGTGAACATTGAGTTTCATAGCAGCGATGAAAGGGAATTTTAAAAAGGAGACAAGGTCACTGAAAGTGGGGGAAAAACAAAATAAAACACGAACAAAAAAATCTTGAGACCAAGCCCAAAGCTTGAGAAAGAAAAGGCGTCTGAAGATTTAAGTTAAAAAAAGCAAACAGGAACACAAAACAAGAGTCTCAGAGTTTCCAGGAGGTGTAAAAAGTTTTTTTTTTAATTCTGGAAAGACAAAAAACAGCGAATCGATGGGTCCCACAAGAAAAGGGAAAAATGAAATGAAGGGCAATTCACTCCCCTGAATGTGCATGTATTCAATAGTGTCAGCCCAGCCAAAAAATTATAACATAAATGAAATTGTTTTTAATCTTTAAAAAAAAAATAAAAAAAAAAAAAAATAAAAAAGAAAAAAAGACAGGGGCCCCAAGTCCCTTGCGGGGGACAAGGGAGGCCCCCTAACCTGCAGAAAATTGATTATTAAAAGGGAAAAAATTGAACACATTTTTAAAATTTTACTAAAAAACCCCATTCTGGGACAAACTTTTTGGATCTGTAAGTAGGAAAAAAACCTTTGAAATTCTAATGTGCCCATAAAATGGGGGCGACTTTTTGGGGAAATCTTTTAAAGAGAGAATCCATGCAGTTAACTGACAAATGGCATACAATCAATTTAAAAAATAAAAAAAGACAGATGAGAAAAAAATCTTTGTTGTTGCTGCATTGTCGTACCCTGGCTTAAAGACCCAGGGATCATCCGGACAGCTGAAATACTTGAACCTACGGTACAAATGCATCAGTGGGATGGAACATTACATGTGGACTGTTTTTGAAAACCCCCCCTGTGGCGCCACACCCGTTAAAGGGGGGAAAAAAAAAAAATCTTTTAAAATTAGAAAGAGACAGGGTGGAGAGACATTAGTGCAAACCCCTATACAGAATTATTTTTTAAGTTTTAGTTTTTTTTCAATTTTCAGTTTTTGGGGGTCGCTTCTCATTTGATCCCCCACTTGTGTGCATTGTGAACTTTTACAAAAACAAAAACCCTTCAGGATTTAGCGGGTCACATGACTGTAAATGCCAGTATATCCACATTACTTTTTTAAGCCTTTCCCAAAAACCCCTTAAAATTCATTGCGCTTTGTCAATCTTTGAGTAGTTGCCTTTTTGTCACTGCAGGCATGCTCAGCGAGCCTACATTTAAAACTGTCTTTCAGCATGGGCTGAATTATGCCAATGTTTCTACAGTATCTAATTTAAATGTTAACCCTTTCCCCAAACTGTTTTTTTTCATTTGAGCTGTGTAATCTTTGACGTAGTTGCCTTTTGTCACTGAGGCATGCTCAGGAGCCTACATTTACAATGTCTTTCAGAGGGGCTGAATTATCCCATTTGTTTTGTTTTGATTCTCGGTATGGTGAAAGTTCAGGGGATTTCACAATTTAATTAAAAACCCCCAAACAACCCCAAATACAGTGAAAAACAGTCTTTTGCCTGAAAAAAAGTGCCAAAAATTTAAATTCCCCTTGCAAAAAAAAAAAAATTTACCTTAATTAAACAAAATGGGAAGGGGATTCCAAACCCTTTCTTTTCCCTAGTATTATTTCGGGAATTAGCAAAAAGGGCGTCTCACACCATGTATCTGACAGTTAAGAAAAAAAACAAATTTTTTTTTTTTTTTTGTTTTTTGTATCAGTCCATACCCTTTTTCCCCTTTTTGTACTCCCCGTTCTTATAGAACAGGGAGTACTTTTGAATGGGAACGAAGAGATGTGTCGTGTGTCTGGTGTGTGTCCGTGGTCAAATGGTTCCACTCGCTCGAAAAAAAATACTGGGGATTTTCTAAAAATATGTAGGTATGTTCATTATGGGCACGGATGTGCCGATGTTTTGTTTACCGCTAAAACCCATTATAAGGCTGTAACAGTTTTTTTCTTTAGGGAAATATCTTAAAAAAGTATTTGGGCCCGATCTCCGTAAAAATGAGCGGACGTTCATTAGGGGCACGGATGTGCCCGATTTTTTAGTTTCCCCCGTTTTAGCCGTTTCTAAGGATCAAACGGCCCTGTAACGTCTTTCTTTTTTAGGGAATTTTTCAAAAAGTACTTGGCCAAATCTTTCTGAAAATTTGTAGGTATGTTCATTGTGGGTCACGAATAATCCCTGAGTTTTAGTTTCCCCCCGTTTAGTGTTACTAAGGCTGTAACGATTTTTCTTCTTTTTGGTTTATCTCAGAAAGTACTTGGCCCCAAATTTTGAAATTTTGTGGGTTTTTTCATTAATGGTCGCAGTGATGCCCGATGTTTTAATTTCCCTCTTATAGCCTTTTACTAAGGGCCCTTAAGGGCTGTAATGGTTTTTTTCTTTGGGGAATTTTCCAGAAAGTACGGGCCGATTTTTCTAAAAATTTTGTAGGTAGTTCTTTAGGGGTTTACGAAAAATGAGGAAATTTTGTTTACCTGTTTTTGCCTTTTACAAACGGCTGAAAGGGCCCGTAAGGGGTTTTTCTTTCTTTATGGAAACGCAGAAAGTTTGGCGATTTTTGTGAAAATTAGAGGTATGTTCAATCGGTAGGAGATGCCTTGGTTTTTTTTCCAAAGGTTTAACGACTGAAAGGGGTTTTTCTTCTTTATGGAAAATTCCAAGATGAAGGATTTTATGAAAATTTGTAGGTAGTTCATTATAGGTCAAGGTGATCCCCGTGTTTTGTTTACCCGTTTATCCCGTTAAAGGGGCTGTAACGGTTTTTTTCTTTATGGAATATTCAGAAAGCATGTGGCCGATCTTTTAAAAAATTTGTGGTTTTTTCATTATGGGTCCGAATAATAAGCGATTTTTTAGTTTCCCGTTATAGGTTACTAAGGGCCGTAAGGGTTTTTTCTTCTTTTGGAAATATGCAAAAAGTACTTGGCGTCTTTGTGAAAATTAGCAGGTTTGTTCTTTAGGGTCCGGAGATGCCGTGTTTAGTTTACCCTTTTATACCCGTTCTAACGGCTTTGTAACGGTTTTTCTTTTTAAAAGGAATATTCGAAAGATTTGGGCCCGTATTTCTAAAAATTTGTGGGTTGTTTTTTATGGTAAAAAACAATCCCTGATTTTTAGTTTACCTGTAGGGTTACTAAGGGCCCCTTTGAAACGGTTTTTTCTTCTTCGGGAAAATATCCAAAAAAGTACTTGGCCGATCTTTGTAAAAAATTAGCAGGTATTTTCATTATGGGTCACGGATGGCGCCGAGTTTGAGTTTACCCCGTCTAGCCGTTAAAACGCCTGTAATGGTTTTTCTTCTTTATGGAATTCTCAGAAAGTAATTGGCTATCTTTGTGAAAATCAGAGGTATGTTCGCTAGGGTAGGAGTCCCCCGTTGTTTTTTTTTCCCGAAATACCGTTAAAAGGCTTTAACGGTTTAATGGTTTTTTTTTCTTTATGGCATATCTCAGAAAGTATTTGGGGCGAATTTCCTGAAAATTTTGTAGGTATGTCCTTATGGCGACGGATGTGCCCGATGTTTTTTTTTACGGTTGAAAAGAGGTGAAACACCCCATAATTTTTTTTTTTTATGGAATTTTCAAAAAGCTTTGGGGGCCCGATCTTTCTAAAAATTTGTAGGTATTTTTCATTATGGGTTAGGATCATTCCCAATGTTTAATTTTACCGTTATGGCCGTTCTAAGGCATAAGATCCATACCGGTTTTTGTTTTTTATGGAATATCTCAGAAAGTATGGGGCCAACCTTTCTGAAAATTTGTATGTATGTTCTTAGGGAAAGAGATCCCCGATGTTTAATTTTTACCGTTTAGCCGTTACTAAGGCCCTTTAATGATTTTTTCTTGGGGAAAAACCTCAGAAATTTTTGGGCCCGTTTTTGCTGAAATTTGTAAGTATGTTCTTTATAGGTCCAGATGATGGCCGTTGTTTACCAAAATGCCATTACAAACGGTTTACACCACCCCAAGACGGTTTTTATTTATGGAATAGACACGCTTTTTCGGATAAATGGGGTGTTTATATGCTTTGATCTTGTTCTTTCTGTGAAAAACCCGATTGAATAATGTGGTTATAGGCATTGTTTTAAAAATGAGTCTTTTTTGTGGCCGATTTTTTATACTACACGAAACATGTAAAAATTTTTGTTTCAATTTGGTTGGAATTTTTCTTTTTTTTTGCTTCCAACAATTTTTTTTGTTTTGGATTTCTTTTAAAAAGTGTCAGGTGATTATTTGCATGAAAATAAAATCTGGGGCCCCAAGTCCCCAGTGCCCCCCAGATCGAACCATTTTCATATTTAAAAAGCCATGCAGAGAAACCCAAAAATAATATAACAAAAGATCGCAAACACCCCATAGATCAGAGATACAAAAAAAAAAGACAAAAAAAAGTGAGCAAGAAAGAAAGAATATACAATTGTAAGTTATTTTCACCTTTGCCTCCGTATAAAGCCTGAAGATGTTTGTCATGATACAAATTTTTTATTTTTGTTATATAAAGAAGTACAACTGATTTAAAGGGGTAAAAAAGTTTTACGTGGAAAAAATTTCCAAATGGTTGGGGCCAGCACAAAAAGCTGTTAAGCCTTTATATTTTATCCTTTTTAATGTGATTGGGATTACTCAAAATTCAACTTTTTAACTATTCTTTACATGTGATTGGATTCCAAAAAAAAGGAAAATTTTAACACCTGCCTTTCTTGTCCAGAAAAATGACTAAAACAAATTCCCCCGTCCAACACCATCTGTACTTAAACCTGAAAATGTTTTTTTTTTTTTTTTTTTGCTATTGTTCCAACCAGATCTGAAAATTTTTTACAAATTTTGCAAAATTCAAAATTTCTTTTTTGATGTCGCCAAAATAATTGAACATTGAAAAATGTTTTTGCACACAACTGTGGAATAATTTTACTACAAAAAAAAAAAAAAGAGCTTAAAACCCTTCCATAAATAAAACCCTTTTTTCAGATCAAGCCAATAATTTTCCCAAGACAAAAATGACAGAAGGGAAAATTTTTAAGCTTCAAAAAAGAAAAAACTTCAAAACAACACGGAAAACCCTTTTACAGAAAACTGCTTTTTTGGGGGCCTTATAAAAAAAACACCTGAAACCAGAAATCAAAAAGTTCCGACCCCAGTAAATGCGTGTAATATTCAAAATCCTCCCCCTTTTTCAGGGTTCACTGACAAATACTGATCATAGAGCATACATAAACGCAAAAATAAATTTACGCGGGTCCCAAATCTCCAGCTGACCACTGGCCCAGCGGAGGAGGAGGATGAAGACGACGACGATTCTTCTTACTCTGTGATGCATTTGTTGCTGCTGATTTGGGAGGCATGGGAGGCAAACCCCCGGGGAGAATGGCTCAGACGGTGCTGCGGACATGTCAATGTTCTCCAACATACCCGTGGTTCAGGATGCCCACCCGGCACTACGACCCCATAGCCAGGGTGGGGGGTTCTGGGGGACATGTCTTACCCGTGTATGAATGAGGAGTCTGCAGCCCATGTGGCAAACCCCCTCTCCGACGGGACAGGGGGGGCGACCACAGAATGGGCCCCGGGAGGGGAGGAGGCGACTGTGCCGGTGAAGGTACCCCGGCCGTTTCGGTTGAGGGGCCCTGCGGAGGAAAGGGGCCCCCGAGGGATCTCCTGTTGGTGTTGTGTGATGGTGGAGCACCGGTTCCCCCATGTCGCAGGTGATGGTGATGGAATAAGAAAGGAAACAAAGCCCCTTCTTTTTTTCCCTTTAACAAACAGTGTAAAATGGTATTCTAAACTGCTGTATGAAGTCAACACTCTTCCATAACAGCTGCAATACACTCTTTCTGCAGCGCAAAAAAACCCCCAGTACCTTGGAAAAGTTGATTTTCCCAAGAAGAAAAATTTAAAACCAATGCTCTCCCCGGGTGCCAAAATGCTTAAAAAAATGGGGTTTGGGGGTGGAGGGTAGGGGGGGGGGAGAAAAAAGGGGAAGATAAAAAAAAAAGTGCCCCCGGGGGCCTGTAGATGGGCAGGCATCATCTCCATTGTTCAAATTTTTGTTCTTTTTTTTAGTCAAAATGGCCAAGGGACTCCTTTTATGAAGGATTGTTGTTTTTTTTTTTTTCTATACTAGGACAGACAA
>JAMYXO010007034.1:0-12685 GCA_033310375.1 Conus canariensis | reverse complement strand
TTTTTTTTGTTTTTCGAAAAAGGGCCACTGGTTTTTTTTTGCTTTTCTTTAAGGGGCCTCGTTTTTTTTGCTTTTCATTAAGGGCCTTTTGGTTTCTCCGGCTTTTCATTAAGGGCCCTCGTTTTCTCGTTTTTTCATTAACGGGCACTCGTTTTCTTGCTTTTCATTAACGGGCCACTCGTTTTCTTTGCCTTTCTTAAGGGCCCCCCTCGTTTTCTTTGCTTTTCGTTAAGGGCCCACTGGTTTTCTTTGTTTTTCCTTAAGGGGCGACGGGTTTTTTCTTTGCTTTTCATTAAGGGGCCCCATTGGTTTCTCCGCTTTTCAATTAGGGGCCACTCGTTTTCTCTGTTTTCTTTAAAAAGGGGCCCAGGGGTTTTCTCGGGTTTTTCATTAACGGGCCATGGTTTTCTCTGCTTTTCATTAAGGGGCCCACTGGTTTTCTCTGCTTTTCATTAACGACCCAAATGGTTTTCTTTGCTTTTAAATTAACGGGTCACTGGTTTTTCTTTGCTTTTCATTAAGGGGCCCATGGTTTTTTTCTTTTTTTTGGCTTTTCCTTAACGGGCCTCTTTTTTTTTCTTTGTTTTTTCAAAAAAGGGGGGCCCATCGTTTTTCTTTGTTTTCATTGGGGCCCAAAAGGGGGTTTTCTTTGTTTTTTGGGTAACGGGTAAAGGTTTTTTCTTTGCTTTTCATTAAAAAGGGCCACTGGTTTTCTTTTTCTTTTCTTTAATGGGAAATTGGTTTTTCCCCCCCTATGTTTTTTAAAAAACGGGCCACTCGTTTTCTTTGTTTTTCATTAAGGGGCCCACGGGTTTTTTCTTTGCTTTTTTTAAAGGGGCCGGGGGGTTTTTCTTTGTTTTTTCTTAAGGGGGCCGGGTTTTTCCCTTTTTTTTCCCATTAAGGGGCCACTGGTTTTCTTTTGTTTTTTTCTTAAAGGGGCCCACTGGTTTTAAATGCTTTTCCCCTTTAAAGGGCCCACTGGTTTTTCGCTTTTCATTTTAGGGCCCTTGGGTTTTCTTTGTTTTTTCCTTAAACCCGGGCCATGGTTTTTTTTTGCTTTTAAATAAGGGGCCCCACGGGTTTTTCTTTGCTTTTCTTAAAACGGGCCATGGTTTTTCTTTGTTTTTTTTTTAAAAAAACCGGGGCCACTGGTTTTTTTGTTTTCTTTTAAGGGGCCCACTGGTTTTCTTTGCTTTTCATTAACGGGTCACGGGTTTTCTTTGTTTTTTCTTTAAAAGGGTCACGGGTTTTTTCTCTGTTTTTTCTTTAAAACGGGCCATGGTTTTCTTTGTTTTTTTAAACGGGCCACTGGTTTTTTTTGTTTTCATTAAGGGGCCCAGGGTTTTTTCTCTGCTTTTCATTAACGGGCAGGGTTTTTCTCGGGTTTTCTTTAAAAGGGCCACTCGTTTTCTTTGCTTTTCTTTAAGGGCCACTGGTTTCTCCGCTTTCATTAAGGGGGCCACTCGTTTTTTTTGCTTTTTTTTTTAAAACGGGCCGGGGTTTTCTGCTGTTATTATGGAACAGTGTTTTTTTTCTGTTTTCTTTGTGGGCATCGGTTCTCTCTTCTTTTCTCTCTCTTCTCTCTCTCTCTCTGTGTGTGTTGTGTGTGGGTGTTTTGTGTGTGTTTGTGTGTGTGGTTTTGTGGGTGGGTGTGTTTTTCTTTGGAATTCCCAAATTTTTCTCGGGCTTTTTTATGGTTTTACGTGTTTTTCCCCGTGTTCTTTTGGGGCCATTTCTTTTCTTGCTTTTCTTATGAGTTACTGGCCTTTCTTCCATTTTCCTTTATGAAACTAACAGTTTCTTTCACTTTCGCAATAAAAAAAATGCTGGTTTTGCTGTCCTTTTTTCTCAAAGGGGGATACTGGTGACCTTTTTTCAAAGGGATAGGGTTTGTCCTTTTTTCTCTAAGGCCTACGGGGTGTCCTTTTTTTTTAAAGGACTAGGGGTGTCCTTTTTTTTAAAGGGATTAGGGTTTTCCTTTTTTCTAAGGTATTTGGGGCCTTTTTTCTCTAAGGATTTAACTGGTGTTTCCTTTTTTTCCTCAAAAAAAGGACTACTGGTTTTTCCTTTTTCTCAAAGGGACTACTGGTGCCCGTTTTCCTTTAAAAAAAAAAAAAAAAAGTTGGTATCATCTTAGTTCTATTTGCTCTTTTTGTGAAACCCCTCGCTTCCTTCCTTTTCTTTTTCATAAAAGGTTTTGACAAGCTCTTTATTGTAAACCCCCTCCCCCATCCTCTCCTTTTAAATTACACTAATGTTGAAAATGTTCTTTATTTTAAACCCCCTCGCATCCTCCCCTCTTCTTTACATATAGCCTTGACAATGCTCTTTATTGGGGGAAAACCCTTTCGTTCCTTCCTTTTTAAAATTTACCCCTTATCCCCTTGAAAATTGCTCTTTATTGTGAACCCCTCGTTCCTCTCCTCTTCCCCTTTAACCCTTTAGCTTGAAAATTGTTTTAATGGCCCACCTTTTTTTGTTTTTGGGGTTGTTTTTTCTTGCGACTGGGACCTTTTTTCCCCTTTGTTCTTTTGTTTTGTTGTCTGTCTGTCTGTCTGTCTGTTGTCTCTTCTCTCTTCTCTTCTCTCTCTTCTCCCCTCTTTTCCTCTCTTTCTCCCAAAAAACCGATTGGTTTTTCTCCCCTTTCCCGATTGTGGACCACGGATTGTTTGTTAAAGGGGAACCCCCGAATTTCTCTTTTTTAATTAGGGCCTCTTTCCCCTTGTTTTTTTTTTTTTTAAATAGTATGGACCACTTTTTTTTTTATTTTTTTTTCTTTTTTTTTTAATTGTGTCCAGGGTTTTCCCCTTTTTCTTTACACCATTGAAAAAAACTTTGATTAAATTTTGATACGGGTTTTTCTTGCTTTTTCTTACGTACCACTGTTTTTTTTCCCCCTTCCTTTTATGTTTTTTTTCCCCCTTTTTCCCCAAACGCCTTTGGGATTTTTTTTTTTTTTTGCTTTTTAATAGGGGCCCCTTGGTTTTTTTTTTTTTTTCGTTTTTCCCCATGGATTTCTGGTTTTCACTGTTCGTTTTTCCCAGACCGCGGGTTTTCCGTCCATTTCATATGGGTTTCCCATTTTTTTTTCACCCGGGCCAAAAGGGGTTACTTTTTTTTTTTCTCTTTTCTCCCCTGGTTTTCATTTGCGGTCCCCCGTTTTCTCAAGTCACGCCGTCCCCGGCCCCTTTTTTTGGGACGTGCCCCCCACGACGGTACCCACGTCCCTGCCTTGCATGCCCCGGCGTCCCCCCAACGCTGAGCAGCGGGGAAAAAAAGGAGGGGTGGCTTCGTGCCCCCCGGGTTTCCCCCACACCAATACTGGCCTCCTTTCCAGTGGGGCCCTTGTGGCGCGAGCGCGCGCGCACACACACACAAAAACCACACACACACACCACCATTTAACCTCCCGCGGAAAACCGCGCGGGGCGCGGCCGCCCGATGCACCCGGCACGCACGCGCGCGCGCTTGCGCGCGCAAAAACACACCACACAACACACAACAACACCAAAATGAGGGCCCAAACCCAAACTAACCCAACTAAATTCCAAGATCAACCCACGGGGGCCGACCCCATACCATGAGGGCCTTTCCAATTAAAGTTTTGGGTAGCTTATTATAAAGCTTTGTTTAAAAAAAAAGGGAAGAGGCTTTTCTTACTACGACCCAAAAAAACTTGCAAAACATGTGAGGTCCCCAGTTTCTGGGGAAGAAAAAAGGGGGGGAAAGGGGTTGGCTTAAAAAAGGAGGGGGAAAGGGGGGGGGGAGGGGGAAAGGAGGGGGGAAAAAAAGAAGAAGGAGGAGGAGAAGGTGGAAAGGGAAGGGAGGGGGAGGGGGGAAAAAGAAAGAGGGGAGGGAAGGAGGGGGGGATAAGAAAAGGGGGAAAATTGGGAGGAGGGGGGGGGGAAAAGAAGAAGGAGGAGGGGGAAGGAGGCTAAGAAGGGGTGGAGGGGAGGAGAAAGAAAAGAGGAGGGGGAAAGGAGGGGAAAAAAAAGAAGGGGGAGGAGGATGGAGAAGGGAAGGGGGAGGGTTTAAAAGAAAAGGAAAATGGGGAGGAGGGAGAAAAAGGCGTAAGGGAAGGTTCCGGGCGTTTTAATTTTTAAACCTTTCCGAATGAGTTTGTATAGTTACTTTTTCACTGTGAACCCCTTTAACGCCCCATTTAAAAGAAAAAACCTTTTTGTAATTTTTTCCAAAGGGATTTCCCTTCCCCAACCACCCCACACACAAACCAAACACACAAAAACACACACAAAAACACAAAACAAAAACAAAAAAAACAACAGACCACCCCCAAAACCCAAACAAAAACACACCACACACAAACACACACAAAAAATTTCACAACCACAAAACACCCCACAAAACCCCCCAACCCCAAAAACCACAAAAAACTCAAACACACCACACATCCCAACCCCCAAAACACAACACCACAACACACACACAAAACCAAACCCCACATCCCAAAACCCCAACACCACACACACATATCCCCCCCCCCCCCCACACAAAACACACAAACCACACACACACACACTACACCCCAAACATACCACAAAAACACCCACACACACACAAACACATTCCACACACACACACACCCAACACACACCCCCAACGCACCCCAGCCGCCCCGAAGCCCCCCCCCCACCCCCCCCCCACCCAAACCCCACCCCCAAAAAATTTGCGGAGGGGAGGGGGGGGGAAAAACCCCCAAGATAAAACACCCCACCCCCGGGGAAAGGGGGGCCCCGAAGGAGAGGAGAGGAGAGGGGGGGGGGTTTTGAGGAGGGGGGGCGGGGGGAGGGGCCGGCCCGGGGGGCCGGGCGGGGGGAAAAAGAGGGAGGGGGCCGGGGGGGAAGGAGGGGGGAGCCGGTGGGGGAAGGGGAAAAACGGAGAGAGAGGGGGCCGGGCAAAGGAGGGAAAACCGGAGGGGAACGGAGGGGAGGAAAAAGAAAAGAGGATAAAGGGAGAGAGCCGGAGAAAAAGAGAGAAAACCACGGAAAACACGAGAGCCGGGCCCGGAAAAGGGGGCCCGGGGGGGGGGAAAGGGAGGAGGGGCCCCTTTTAAAAACCCCGGGGAGGGAGGGCGTTGGGCGGGGCCCCCCAAGGGGAAAAGGGTCACGGGAAACCGGGGGAAAAAAGGGCCGGGAAGGGGGAAAGGGGGGGGGGTTTTTGGCGTGGGAGGGAGCTGGAAAAACACAAGGGGGGGGGGGCCCCCGGGTGAACACCCCCCCCCCCCCCCCCCACCCCCCCCGGTTGGGGGGGGGGAAAAAAAATGCCCCCTTAAAAAAACTCCCCCCTTCCCTTTTTTTTCCCAATGTTTTTTCCGGGTTTTTTTCCCCCTTCCCCTTTTCCACCTCTTTGCCCTCCCCCCTTTTCCCCCAGATTTCCCCCCCCCCCCCAAATAAAAACCCCTTTTGTTTTCCCCCCCCCCCAAACCCCCCCCCCCCCGGCCCAGGGGCATAACTTCTCCCCCCAAAACCCCCCTCTTTTTAAATTTTTAAAAAAACCCCCATTTTCCTCTAATGTTTCCCCCCCCCCCAAAAAAAGCCCCTTTAAAATCCCCTGCCCTCCCCCCGCCCCTCCCCTCCTCTTACTTTCTCCCTCCCACCAAAAAACCCCACCCAAACAAACAAAAAACAAAAACCCACAAAAAAAACACACACCCCCAACCACCCCCCACCCCCCCCCAAAACCAACCCCACCCCCCCCCCCCCCCCCCCCCCAAACTAAACCAACCCCCCAAACCCCGTTCGGTCAGGTTAAAGCGTATCCCCACAGGGTAAGTTTTTATAATAATCCCCATGGGTGTTTTTTGAAAAAGTAGACAAAACTATAGCGGAGGGGGCCGGGACCCCGGGCCCATGGGCGGGCCTACCAGGGGTGTGGGGGGGGGCCCCGGGGGGCGTTTGAAAAGCCGGCAAAACCCAGCGAAAGATACCGGAAAAAAACGGAGAGAGGGGAGGCTGAGGGGGAGGGGAAGAGGGGTTTCGTTTTGGGTGTAAAGGAGAGAGAGTTTTGGTTTGGAATTTGGGTTGTGGGAAAACGGGGGGAGGGGGGGGGGGGGGAGAAAAAAAGGGGGGAAGGAAAAGAAAGAAGAAGTGAGAAATTTGAAAAATTTAAAGGGCTGCGAAAAACCCGGAAAAAGGGGCAGGGGCCCCAAACAGGGGGAAAAGGGCCGACGGGGGAAGGGGGAGGGGGGGGCGGGGGGGGGGGGAGAGCCCCCCCGCTTCCGGGGGGGTTAAGTGGTTTTGGGGGGGGGGTGGTGGGGGGGGGGGTGTGGGGGGGGGTGTGGGGGTGGGGGGGGGGGGGGGGGGGGGGTTTTTTTTTTTTCGCCCCAGTGGGGCCGGAAAACCCCCCCCCAAAAAAATAAGGGAAAAAAGGGGGTTTGGGAAAAAAAAAAGGGAAAGGCGGGAGGTAAATTTTTGGGGAAGGAGGAGGTAGGTGTCCCGGGGGGGGGGGGGGGGGGGGGGGGGGGGGGGAGGGGGCCCAACGAGATTCGGTTTATAAATTTAATGACTTTTTTTTCAAAAACCGAAATTTTTATTTTTCCCCCCTCCTTCTTTTCTCCCTTTTCTCTTTTTTCCTTTTTTTTTGGGTTTTAAATTTTTTGGTTAAAAAAGGTGTTTTGTTTAAATCCACCCGTTTCCAAGTCAGGGTTAAAAAAAAAAAAAAAAAAAAGGTATGTATTTATGGGGGGGCCCTTTACACGAAAAAAATAAAGGTCGCGGGGGCCCTTTAAAAAAAGGCCCACTGAAAAATAAAACTTTAAATGTGTCTTAATGATGAAAATAAAACAGTATGGAGTTGTACAGTTTCCCATAAAAAGGATTAACAGTTTTGTCTCATTGCGGGGGAAGTGTTTTCCCGGGGGAAGGAAAAAAAAGGGGTAGTCGGGGGGGTTTTTAAAAAAATAATGTGAAAATAAAGGGAAGCTTTATTAGGCTGTGAAAACCAAAATAAAAATTTTACTACACCCAATTTAGTAAAAAAAAAAATCCTTTTAAAAAGGAAAGTGAAGGGGAAAAACCAAAACAACACACACGGGCGGGGGGCGGGGCGGGGGGCACGCACGGCACGCATCCACACCCGAATTTAATCCCATCCCGGGGAGAGGGAGGGGGGGTTGTGCTGGGGGGCGAGGGGTTGTTGGGGGGGGTTGGGTTTATTTGTTAGTGGGTTTTGTTTTGTGTGTGTGGGGGTTGTGTTGGTTTTTGTGATTTTTTTTTTTTTCTAGGGCTTTTTTTTTTAAATTTCAAATTAAAGCTCCGATCCCAATCCCTAAACCCCTTTTTATCCAGAAAGAGCAAAACCGGCCGGGGGAAAGGTTGCCTAAAACCCGCATTGATGCCTCTCGGGAAATTGTTAAAAATAAAACCCCTGAATTAGCCCCGGGGGTACAGAGGTCTTACGTTACCCAAAACAAATCGTCGGAAAAAAATTCCCCTCATCACCCCACCTCTATCCCAACAATCAAAATTGCAAAAAAACTTTTAAAATTTTTCCTTTTTTAAAAACCCGCGGGCCAAGTGGTTTTTCCCCCTTGCCCCCCCCCAACCCCCCCAGGCCCCCCCCCCCCCCCCAAATCCCCAAAACCCCCTTCCCCCCCCCCCCCCCCCCCCCCCCATTTTAACACCCCCTTATTTTCCCCCTAAGGGTTTTTTTACCACCCCCCTTCCCCTTAAATTTAGCCCTTCCCCCCCCCAAGAGTTTTTGGGGTCTTTTTTGACATTGTGTACATGTGGGGTTGGTCCCCCAAAGAGGGGCCGGGGATTTGGACAAAAATGAGTGGTGGGGAAAGTGGTGATTCGTGGGTTCCCCAAAAAGCCGGGAATTTGAAGGGTTTGTGGAGGCGGGTGGGTTTTTTTGTTTTTTTTTTTTTTAAATCCCCCAACTTCTTCTCTTTCCTCCCCTTTTTTTTTTTTGAGTATGAGTGTAGGAAGAGTCAGGGGGATTTTCGCCGCCCCCCAACCACACACCACCCCCCAAAAACACACAAACCCAAACCACACCCCCCCACCACAACACACAACCACACACAAAACACCCACAACCCCCACAACACCCCCAACCCCCCCCACGCAACAAAAACCCAAGGCCCCCAGCCCCCCGTACATAACCCTTAAAAACCACCCCACGTCCCAGCCCCCCACGCCCACCCCCAGGCAAACCAAAATCCCCCGTTTTTGTTGTTTTTGTTGTTGTTGTTTTGTTAAAAAACTTAAAGTAAAGGGGGTTAAAAAAATTGAAAAACCCCCCAACACCCCCAACCACAACACACACAACCAACTTCAGATAGTGTGTGGGGGTTTTTTGGTGTGTGTGTGTGTGTGGGTGGTGGTGGGGTGGGGGTGGTGCGGTGGTGGTTTTGTGGGGGAAACCCGCCGTTCAGCGTAGCTCCCCGTTTAGAAAATGGAGTAAAATTGAATTTTATTTATTTAAAACCTGCGCCCTTGTAAGAATTCAAAACATTAGAATACCCCCCCAACCCCCCCCCCCAACCCTAAAAACTGAGGCCCCAAAATTTGTGGTTAAAAAACCCCTTTTTAAACCTAACCTAAATTTAAGGGCCCGCCAGGGGGGGGGTTTTGTGGAGGGGGCCGGGGGAGGGGGTGGGGGGGGGGGGGGGGGGGGTGGGGGGGTGATGGGCAAGCGTTAAAGGTTAATTTTTGCCTTGTTATTATTGGCAAAATTGGGTATGGGGCATTTTTTAAAAGGGGCCGGGGGCGGGGGGGGGGTGGGGGGGGGGCCCCCGGGATGGGTTTTTGACCGTTTTTGGAGAGGGTTTTTAAACTCCCTTTTCTCCCAAGGGGGGGCCGGGTGTAAATTTGCTTGGGGTTTTCGTGCAGCAAAAACCCCCCCCCCCTCGTTGCAGTGTGTTGACTGAATTGGGAAGGCGGTTCCCTTTCCCCCAGGGGGGGGAAAGATTGTTCCCCCTTGGCCCGTTTTTGTTGTTTTTTTTGGGTTTTGTGTCGATGTGGGGACATGCTGATGCGTTATAGTGTTCGTTTAAAAAAGAAAAAAGGAAAAACCCTTTACGAAGGCGTTTTGTTTTTTTGCAACCCTTCGATAGTGGTGGGGGGGGGGGGGGGGGGTTTTGGGGAGGGGGTTTTTTTTTAAAAATGGGTGATCGGAGGGGCCCTGGTGGTTTAAATTTTTTTTGGTTTTTTCATAAAAATCCGGGTAATAAAAACCCCTTTCCCAAATTTTACCCTTTTGCTATGACGGTAGTGGACAAAACCCCCCCCCCCCCCAAAATTTTAAGTCGTCTTATTTGGACCCCAAAACGGTAATTTGAGCTTTTTTTTGGGTTGTTTTAAACGAAAGTCAGGGGAATTTTTTTTCTTTTAAGTTAAATGACAATTAAATTGGCATGGGTTGCCCCAAAGCTTTTTTTTAAAAAAAGGGAAGCCGTAGTAAGAGAGGAGGAAATTTAAATATAAAAAAAAAGGGGTTGGGTTTTGGTGTGGGGGGGTGGTGTGTGTGTGTGGTTGTTTCTTGTGCCGTTTTTTAGCAGTTTTTCCCTTTAAAAGTTTAAGCTGGGGGTAGTGGCGGATTTTTTTCTTTTTGAAAATTCCTAAAAAAATTATTTAAAAATAAAAACCCCGCTTTTTAAAATTTTCCATTTTTTCCGCCAAGCAGCGGGGGACTTTTTTTTTCCCCATTTTAAAAACCCCGGAATTTTGACCCCAAAAACTTTTTTCTGAACTTAGTCCGTTTTTAAAAAAAAAAAAAATTTTTTTTAAAAAACCCTGTTGAGGTTTTTTTTTTTTTTTTTTTGGGTCCCCCGAAGTTAGGGGCCCGCTGACTTGAATGCTCAAAGTTGCGGATTTTGTGTTTGCCTTTGGGGCAAAAAAAGAAAAAAAAAGAAAAAAAAGGGAAAAGAAAAAACTGATAAAAGGTTAAAAGTGGTTTTTGGAGGGAAAAAGGCAGGTAGGGCCCAAGGTTTTTTGGGTTTTACGGCGGTCTGTTTTCTTGTTTTAGAAAAGGGGCCCGGGTGGGATGTCACTCACAAAGGTACTTTTTTTTTTTTGTTTGAGGGAAGGGGCCCCCGTGGTGAATGGTTTTTAAAAGTGCCCTTTGGATTGATCCTCCCCTTGAAGTTTTTTTTGGGGGCCCCCGGGAAAAGAGTTGGCCCAAAGGCCCGGTGGGGTCAACCTATTTAAAGGGCCCCTTGATGTTGAGGTGTGTGAAAAAAACCTTGGGGTAATTCCCTTTTGGGTTCCCCCGTCCCCAAAAGGGTTTTGGAACCCGACCCGGGTTTTGGGCCCAGTAATTTCAGTCGGGCTGTAAAACAGGGTAAGGCCGGTGTGATACAAAGGTCACCAGATTTTAGGTGTGCAGAAAAACGGTGGGTTTCCTTCCAGTCCCCATGTTTTAAATGGTGAACAGAAAAACCAGTGTTGGTATATACCAGTAATGTTAAAATAGGAAAGAAAAAACCTTTGTGGTCCTTTAGCGTCACCTATATAAATAGTGGTGCCAGAAAACCGTTTTGGGAATTTTTTTCAGTTGTATAAAAAGGTGTCACGAGTAAAGTGTGGTTTAATCCCCTTAGTAAGAATAAATGGGTACAGGCCGAAACCCTTCTATAAAAAGGCCAACCAAAAAATTAGTTTTGTACGGAACCGTTAGGAGTTTTCCCCTTTAATATCCAATGTGTGTCAAGCCAGGTGGGGCATTTAAGCGGTAACTAAAAATTTGGGTGTAAGGAACCGTGTGGTCCATTGTTTGGGCCCCGTTACCCAATGTGTGTGACGGGAACCCGGTGTGGGTTTATATCCTTTCGGTCCCCGATACCCAATGTGGGCAGAAAACCCGGTTTAGGATATACCCCTTTCGGTCCCAATATGTCAAAGTGTGTACAGGCCAGTGTTAAGGTCCTTTCCCTTTCGTCCTGTATTAAATTAGGTGGAAGGAACCAGTTTTGGGTTTATTCCCTTTGGGTATGTTTTATAAATTTAAGGTGTGGCCCAAAGAAAGTGTGGTTTTTGTTTCAGTCATGAATATCAAAAGGTATGAAGGAAAGGGGTATGTATATAGTTTTCAGTTGTCCCATCAAAAATTTGAAAAGGTCCTTAAAAGGCCTTTCAGCCCTTTATAAATGTGGTGGAAGGGGAAAGTATTGGTATTTCCCTTTCCCGCTTTAAATATTCAAAAAAGTGTGCCCTGGGAAAACCCAGTGGGGTCCCCAAATTTTTCAAAAATGCAGCCGGGTATAAAGGCCCAGCCCGGGGGGTCACCATAACTTTTCAGTCCCCATGACCCCGGAGGTGTGTCCGGAACAAAGGGAACCCCCGGATTTTCAGGTTTAAAACCCCCCAATTTAACCGCCACGGAGAACCCAACGGAGGAATCCCCGGGTTTAGTGAAAAGTTTTAAACTGAATGTCAAACGAAAACCCTTTTGGGTTTAATTAAATCCATAAATTGGGGTAGGGAGGGGGTAAGCTGAGGGGTTTCGGAACAGTTAATTTTGGTGGGGATGTGGAGGTCATTTTGTGAAGGGGGTTGGGTTTCGTTTTTTGGGTTTCGGATGGGAAAAAGGGGGGGAGGCTTTTTTTGGGGAGTTAACTTGGGTTTTTGGGGACCCCCTTATTGAAAAGCCTTCCCAATGAGACTATAAATCGAGGTTCCCCCTGCGGGGCCGGGATAAAATCCGCCGCCCCAAAAAATACACAAAAATTTTGGAAGAGAAGGAGATTGAGTGATATGGACAAGATAATACAAATAGCATGAAATTGAAAAAAATCCCCAAGGGGGCCCAAAAAAAGTTTCTTTTAAATTTTGGGCCTGAAGCCCGGGCACTGAATGAAAAGGGAAAGGTGAATGAAAAGGGGAAAGACTGAATGACGGGAAACGCGTGAAGGGAACGGGAAAGGGGGAAATTTTGGGCAAGGGGCAGTTTTTAGAAGGCTTCCCCAGGTAGGCGGGTTGTTGTGAAAAGTGAGGGGATTAAAACTATAAGCAGGGTTTGCAAAACCAAAGGACAGGCGTATAAACCCAATACAATATCAAAAAAACCCCTTTGGGAAGACCGATACTTGTTTAAAAAAAGTTTATTGAAAAATTGCAGCTTTAAAATACATGAAAAAGAAAAAATTAAAATTTATTTTTTACGAGATATAAGCATTAACGTTTTTTTGCAAAAGCCCATATGGTAAATTTTTTTTTTGTGAATTTAATGGAAACGGGATGCCTTAAAAATTAACTAAACAGAAAAAGCAATGATAAAAAGAAAACCCCATGATAATAAAGAGTTGATGATGATGATGATGATGAGATAATGGTTGATGGAACGGGTTCAGGAGAAAAGATGAAAAGAGAGAGATGTGTGAGTGTGAAATGGGATGCTGCTGCGTTTATGTTAAATAAATAAAAGTTAAATTTTTAAAGATCATGCCGCGGAGAAAAAATTTTTATAAAGGGAAAATTTACTGTTTAAAATTTAGGGGTTTTTTTCGAGTTTAAATTTAAAACATTGTGTAAAAACGAAATTCTTTTCCCTTTCTCTTTTTTTTTTTTATTGTTGTTGTGTGTGTGGGGTGTGTGGGGTGTGTGTGTGGGGATTTGTGTAAAGGTTGTGAGTTTTGTGTGTTTTGGTGGTGTGTTTTTGGGGTGTGTGGTGTGTGTGGTGTGGTGTGTGGGGTGTGTGTGTTTGATTGTGTGTGTGATTGGTT
>JAMYXO010007033.1:5000-12686 GCA_033310375.1 Conus canariensis | reverse complement strand
CAAGCCTCCTTCAGCTCTAATTGCTGGGGGCAGAAAATAATCTTTATTTTGGGATGCCCTGCTCCATGGTCAGCAGTCACCAGCGTTAGACTGGAAGCACAGTGGTTGAAGGAGGAGGGACGGATCCCCACGATAGAACAAGTTCAGGATGGTGCTGTTGACCCTGAATGGGGGAGTTCCCGCAAAAAAAAAAGACGCCGGGTGCCTTTCTTCAGCACATGTCGATTTAGGGGTCCACTCCAACTTGTAAATGATTTCCCAAAGTACTTCTAGGTGCGCACAATGCGCACTTCCTCTTTCCTTGATGAAAGGGGGTGGGTGTGCTTGGGTTCCTGCAGAAGTCGTGACCATCTCCCTGTCTGGTGACATTGACTAAAGGAAATTTTCCTGTCGCCTAGTCCACCAACTTCCCGCTCCCTCTCGGTAATGGTTTTTCATCAGGTCGTGCATCACCCCTGTAAGTGACGTGTCATCTGCAACTTGGTCGCGACTGCATGCCTCCCGGGGCGGCGTCAGCTTGTGATGGTGAACGGCATCGACAAAACACTCCCCTGGGGGCTCCGCATTGGTCACCAGGACATCGGAGAAACCCGGCCAACTACGATTTGGCTGTGGTCTGCCCCAGTCGGGAAGCTAAAGGGATCCATTTGATATCTGGGGGTTAACAGCCATGGCCAGTATTTCCCGACGGGTATGGGGCAAATGGTGTTGAAAGCACTTGAAAACTCCACAGACGAACCCTGGCGAACGTCCCGACCATCAGGGGCTGGGGGAAGGGTGCAGCATTGTCTGGAAGGCATCTTCTTCTCCTACCTCTGGTTAGGGAACTGCATGGATCTTGAGGGTCTTCGTTTCCCCCCTGAATGTTGAGGACTTTCCTCAGTACATTTCATGGGCTGATTTTAGCGCCACTGGCTGTAGTCGTTGACTGACTGATCACTTTTTTTCTTTGGCACAGGAATGATTGTGGTTTTACCTCCATAATCGCAAACAGGCCCCTTCCTGAAATCTCGCTGGAACAGCTTTTGAAGACAGGGGCCAAGGAGTTGGCGGGTTTTCAAGTCCTATGCGATGCATCCGCCCAAGGCACTTCTGACATTTACTTCCTGAACGGGTCGGGGGACTTCCTCTTCATTGAGGGTCACGGGGGATGGGGGATCTGGGGCACTGTGTCCATGGCCCGCTGCTGCTCAATGCTGAAGCCCCGCTGGTCAAACGTGTGTAAAAACACATTCAGTACTTTGGGCCAATCTCCTCTCGTCATCTGCTCCAGTTCGCTTTCTTGGGCCTGTCCCCTGTTATGGCAGAGATTTTTTGCCGCATTTCCCGGGGTTCACCTTCCCGGAAGTTGTCCTCGATTTTTTTGCAGAGTACTTCTTCCCTCCCTGACCCTCTGTCGATCTTCTTCTAGGTGAGCTGCATATTCCTGGTGCCCTTTTTTTTTCAGAGCTGACTTCTCTTTTTCAGCAGCTTTTTTCAGGTCCTTGGTGACCCGGGGGCTTGGATTTGGGGTACAGCTTGATCTCCTTGTCGTAGTACCATGCCCCCGCAAAATTTGATGTAGCTGGAATCAGTCAGTTGTTTGCCTATGGGCTCTCATCTTTCCAGAAACACCCCCCCAGCTGTTTTTTCAAAACAGGCGTGGGGTGTGTGTGGGGGTGTGTGTGTGTGTGTGGTGTGTGTGTGTTTTGTTGTGTGTGTGTTGTGTGCATACATGCAGCGTACGCCCTGCATATTTTTGTGTGTCCGTACGTGGAGCGTACTATAAAAATTTTTTTGTGGTTATTTCCCTTTCTGTGGCCCAACTCATATCTGCAGGGCCCTTTCATCCACGTGTGTTTTGAAGCTCCCCTGATGTTAAAACAGAAAATGCAACAACAACAAAAAATTTTTAAGAAAAAAAAAAGAGGATGCCAAGAATCTATTTCTCTCCCTTTTTAATTCAGTTGACGTTTTAGAAAAAACTACTTTATACAGAAAAGGGGAATAAACTAATTTTTAATAAAAAAAAAAAAACCCTACTCTCCTGTCTGAAATGTTCACTTTTTTTTCGATAGAAAGTTTTTTCATTGTAATGAATTCGCTGAGTGATCAGCACCCCTTAATCAACCCCAAGCATCAGTGGCATTGTCGCGGGGCCCCACATATTTCCCCCTTTTACACTTTGGGGTTTTTAAAATGAACTCTGTAGTTTTTTGTGCAATCTTTGCTGACAGGCGCGCTAAAAGGAAGAAAAAAAAACGACAGTGAGAGACTGAAAGGCGGAAATGACAAAAAACCTAACAGAGAAAGGACGTTCTGTACGTTGGACAAGAAGAAAAAAAGATGGGGGCAACAAAAGACAAAACAAAACACGACGCGTTTCAAAAACCTCTTTGGCCTTCTTCTTCAGGCAAGTTTTAACCAAACTTAGGACAATACGAAACAAACGACAATCACCCACTTTTTTCGTGTAACTACGGGGCGAAATTTTTAATCCTTGAAGTCATTCACGCGTAGAAATATTATTTTTCGACAGCCAAGGGAAGGAAATTAGATGTCTGATTCCAAATAATTACTTCCCTTGTCTAAATGGTCAGCATTTTTTTTGAATAGAAACGTTTTCTTTTTGCCTTTCAAAACAATTCGCTGATTGGGCCAAAAGAAATCTATCAAAACATTAGTTTGTACTCCCAAGGAAATGAGTTAAAATTTCTGAATCGAAAGATTTAAAAAATGTCACATTTTTGAATTTTGTTCGTCTTCGTTTTGATACGGAAGAAAAAAAAAAAAAAGAGAGAAAAAAAAAGGTACACAGGAAAACGATAAATGAAAAAAGGGATACAGAAGACTGGAAGAGAGAAAGAAAAAAGGAAAAATCGATAATGAAAGAAAGACAGACATCAACAAACAAAAAAGAAAAAAAATGCAACCAAAACAAGGCACAAATGACGCAAATTTCCCATCCGTCTGCTGGAGAACAAGGGTGTTGCGCCATGGACAGTCTTTGTGGAGTTGCAGCGCCCGCGGGGCTGAAGAGCCTACCCTCGACGGCATTTTCTGCAGGTAAGTCTCCGTCATCTGCTGTGGGTCCCGGGACGCCATTCTTTGCCCGCCCGGGGTACCTCCGTTCTTCCACGGGCATCTTCCTCTGCTCGCTTGTTTGCTTGATGCCGGCCTTGAGGTGGACCCCCAGCTGACCCGGTCTGAACTGCTGTCTCCAGGTCTGCGGGGTGGGGTTCCCAAAAAAAACACAGAAATTTTCAATAACAAAAACAAGAAAAAAAGTACAGAAAGAACAAAAGATAGCACGATGAGGTGTTTTCAAAGAAGAGAACAATAGACAAAAAACAATCAAAAATTGACAAGACATACCCCAAAACACAGAAAAAAATTAGAAAAAAACCCATAGAATAAACATAGAAAGGGTCAATGAAGTACAAAAATAATGAAAACGGACCGAGCAAGTTTTCAAACAAAAAACAAAAAAACAAAAAAAAAAAACACAAACAAAAAGGAAAAAAAAAAAAGAAAAAAAAAAAAGAACGAAAGAAAGGGAAAAAAAAATATCCACAAAACAACCCCAAAAAAGGATACAAAGACAAAAAACTGAATTTTGAACAGTAAAGTTAGGAAAAATAATAAAAGGACAAAGAAAAACTGAAGGTTTTTCAAGAAGAAAAAAAAAAGCCCAACAAAAATTTTTTTGGTTGCTTGCTTGTATTCATAAACTGGTTAAAAGGGTCACCAAGATCTGACCTTTGCTACTCCCCTGTCCTGTCTCTGCTCTCTCTCTCTCTCTCTCTCTCCTTTTCTCTCTCTCCTCTCTTCTCTCTCCCCTCTGTGCTATTTTCGTAAAAATTTTATTGCGTCATCTCCCATTGCTACCAAAAAAAAAAAGTTTTCTATGTAGAACAGATATAGCAAACAAACAAACAAACAAAAATTGATTTTTGTGTCGTACATTTATTCAGAGTGGCTTACAATCTTTCTTATTCTGACATTTTTGTGTGTGGGGTGTTTTTGGTGTGTGTGTGTTGTGTGTGTGTTGTTTTGGGGGTGTTGTGTGGTGTGTGTGGTGTGTTCGTGGGGTTGTGTGTGTGTGTGTTGTGTGTGTGTGTGTGTGTGTGGTGTGTGTGTGTGTGTGTGTGCCGCCGTGTGTGCCGCGCAAGCGCGCGGGACGTGCATACATGCATGCGTCGTACTGCAATATCTTTACCCGTTCGATTCGGAGTATACAACTATAATTCTTTTCTAGTTTTTCCCCTTTTGGTGACCGAAATCATACGCGGGGGCTCTCTTCCACAGTGTGATTTAAAGACAGCAAAAAAGCAACAACAAAAATTTAAAAAAAAAAAAAAAAGAAAGTACGGGAAGAAACATATCCTCCCCCCTTAATGCAGTTCACGGTAGATAACTAGCGTAGATACACTATTGCTTGAAGGGGCTTCTCTTCTGAGGATCTCTGCTGCCCCCTCTCCCCGAGTTTTTTTTTCTACGATGCATGGGTAAACCCTTGACTTCCGGGGGAAAGGCCCCAGGACGTCCGGGAAAGACCGGAGACACTGGGGAAAACCGAACCAGGGGCCCGTGGGCTGGCTCCCCCCTTTTTCCTTAAACATGTGGCTACTAAAAAAAAAAGGAAAAATGCTCCCAGATTCACTGAAGGGGGGAGAATGATGAATCCATCGGTGCTCAAAAAAATTATGACTGCAAATCCCAAAGGGGTATGAAAATGGACCAAAAGGAAACCAGTGTCGTGGAAACTTTTTTGCTACCACCCTGGCATGAAGATCCCAAACAAAGATGGGATGTGTGAAGACTCTCTGAATGAGCAGCAGCGCCCGCACAGCAATAAAACGTCGGAAGACCCAAAGGGCCAGGGTTTAAACCACTGCCAAGGACATCCCCGCGTTGGTTCGGATGAGGAATTTGCACAGGGCCCCCGATGCCAGGGGCCGAAACTCAACCCGCCATGAGCAAACGAAACTGAAGATTGGGGGGAAACGGATGCAAAAATCGTCCAAAGACTCGATGCATGATAGGGGAAAAACACCCCGGAACCAAACTAGCCACAATGGGGGGAAAATTTTTATGCCACATGTAGAACGCCCCATGGAGCAAAACTACCCAAAGAAAACACCTCCCAAAAAAATCCCGACGCCAAGAAAAGAGGACAAGATCGGTCCAAAAGAAAAACCTCAAGTGCAAATGAAGACCGCCCTGCCCGCTGAAAAACAAGGCTTGGAAAAACTGGGGAAAGACCTGAAAGAAAAAAAACAGGCCCTCAAAGCAAAAAACGGAAACTGCAGGAAGAGGAAGAGCAAAAAGAAGAAAACACAAAGGGGTTTTTTCAGAGACCCTTCCAGTTTCCAAACATGTTTGAGCAGCCAAAATTGGGACCCAAGTGTGGACAAAGGAGTTCTTGAGCAGCATTGAGGGGAAAAAATCTCTGACCCCCAGAGCAAAGCACCACCGAAATGGAAAGTTAAAGGGGGGGGAGGGTTCGGAAAAAAAAAAGTCGAAGATCAAAAAAATAACGGACACACAAAGACCAACAAAAAAGGGACTGGGGGTGCCCAAAAACTGAATGGGGGGCAAAGGCCAAGGAAAACCAAAAAAAACATATGATTCAAGATAAAGAAAAGAAAAAGACCAAAAAAGACTCCAAAAAGGATCCACAAGCCCCAAGGGCAATGACAACGGGGGGAAAAACCCCCCAAAAAATTTTCATTGGAAAAATTTTGGCAATGGCCCCCCCTCAGGTCATTTCATTCTCGTTCTGCTTTACCTTCTCCCTCAAATGCAAACCTGGTGAAGGGGGGGAAAACAGACAAACCCCCATCCCCCCCCCTCCTTTAAAAAACAAACTTTGGACATGTCCTAAGCTTGTAAAAGTGCCCGGCTCAAGGAAGGTCCATGGGGCCAACCAAGTGCCAAAGAAATTTAAAAATATTGGGCTAGTCCAAACCACAAAAGGGAAAACGGGACTCCAAAAACACCCCGCAACATTCTTCACGGCGGGGGCCAAATCATGGCCCCAAGAAAAAAGGGCCCCATAAAACATGGGGGCAAGTCTGCTGGGGGGGCAAACTGGGAGTGCATGCAGACCCCCAGAATGAAGAGTCCCCCAAGGGTCATCAGCAAGAGGGCAAAAACCCGACAATGCCCACCTAAGAAACCCAAGCAGCTACTGATCGAGCTCACGGGCCTTGAGAACAAAGGAGGCACTCAAATCACAAGACGAAAAGTACGATCTGGCAAACAGCCTGAGGGAAAGGGCTAAGGTCAAATCCCATTCAGAAATTGGGGTAGGGGGTTTGTAGGAACTCTGCTACAGCCCAAACAGTCCAGTTGCGGGAAGGAAAAAAAACCAGAGCCTGAAAGCAAGGGAAAGCGGCAGAGAGGTGTTAAGTGGATCTGGTCAAGGGGGAAACCAAAAGTGAACTTCGTGGGCTTAATTTCCCTACAAATATAAGGTGTCCCGGGCTCAGGGGTTTAAAGCGCGAGTCTTAAAGTGGAAAATGAGCATGTCCAGAGGGTCAGGGTTCGAATCCCAGCCATGGCTCGTCCCAGATGGGAAAAAAAAGGGGCAGCAGAGGGACACCCGGGAGTCATGAACCGGGTGTGGCCCAACCCCCCTAGAGTGTCGGGAGATAAGGGCCAAAACACTTGCTTGAAGGGGGCTTCTCTTCTGGGGACTCTCTGCTGCCACGCTCTCCACGAGTTTCTTTCTACTATATACAGCAAAGGGAAGGAATTAGAAGTTCTGAATCAATAAAAATTATTTCCCCTTTCTGAAAATGGTCAACATTTTTTTTTCAATAGAAAGTGATTTCATTTCTAAAAAAATTCTTTGAATGACCATGCATCCTGTGAGATCAACACCAACCATTAGGGGCATTGTCTTTGGGCCATATATTTCACCATTTTACTCTGTGTGGTTAAAATGAACTCTGTAGTGTTTGTGCAATCTTTGCTGACTGAGCGCACAAAAAAAAGAAAAAAAAAAAAAAAAAGAAAGTGGGGTGACTGCAGGCGGAAACTAACACAAACTTAACACAGAAATGACTGTTCCGTACGTTGGACAAGAAGAAAGAGGAAGACAAAAAAAAAAAGGGGGGGGGGGGGGGGCGGGGGGAGTGGGGGGGGGGGGGAGGGAAAACAAATGACAAAACAAAACATGAAGCGTTTCGAGACCTCTTTGGCCTTCTTCTTCAGGCAAGATTAACCAACTTTTGGGACAATTCAAAAACGAAGAACATGCAAATCAGTCACTTTCTTCTTGTAACTACTGGCGCAAAATGAATCCATTTAAGTCAGTTCACGGTTAGAAATATTAGTTTATTCCGCCAAGAATCGAATTACTTCCCTTGTCTGAATGGTCAGCATGTTGAATAGAACAGTTTTCCCCTTTTTCGTTTATTTGTAATTCGCTGATTGCGCGAAAAATAAATCTATCAAAAACATTGGCTTTATACAGCCAAGGGAATAAATTAGAATTTCTAAATCGAAAAGAGTTAAAAGTTTATATTTGTTGAATTTTGGTCTGTCGCGAGGATATCCGAATCAAACACACACAACACACAACACACACACCCCACCACACACACACCCCACACACACACACAACACACACACACACGCACGCACACACGCACGCACCACAACCCAATGTTGCATGGCAACCTTCCAACTCAAAAGGAT
>JAMYXO010000702.1:17500-30000 GCA_033310375.1 Conus canariensis | reverse complement strand
AAGATGGAGGATAGAGTTTGAGGCTAAGGAGAAAAGGGAAAGGGAAGAGCGAGAGGAAAGGATGGAGGAGAGGAGGCTGGAAGCTGACGCGAGGGAAAGGAGGTGGAAAATGGAGATGGAGGAGAGGAGACTAGAGAGAGAAGAAAGAAGAGAAAGAAAAGCTCGAGAAAAGGATCTAGAGTTTGAGGCCCGTCTGGAAGAAGAACGTCAAAGGTTGAAGGAAGAACTCCTTAGTCAGCTACGCCCTGTTGACGGATCAGTGTTACCCCCATCCGGGACAAGAGACATCCTAGCCAGAGGAGAAGAGTTCCCTTTGGCACCACCGAAACTCCGGATGCCTACCTTCAGCTCGGCCGACAACATCGATACGTACATCGAGCACTTTGAAGTGATGGCCGCTGCATATAATCTTTCCGACAAAAAGAAGGCACTGTACCTGATTGGAAGCCTGACGGGGAAGGCAAAAGAGGCTTTCGTGGATATTCCGCCAGGTACTTCTTACCAGGACCTGAAAGCTGCTCTTCGTTCTCGCTTACATCTGACTGCCGAATCTTACCGGAAGAAATTCCGCACTATGAGGAAGGATTCCGATGAGACTTTCAAACAGTTTGGCGAACGCTTGAGACGCACCTTCGAATATTGGATCGAGGCTTCGGAAATGGACACGAAGGATTGTCTTCTACTCGAGCAGCTTTCCAATTCCGTATCACCGGATCTGCGATTCAAGCTGGGAGAGTCGCGACCGAAGACCTTCGCCCAGGCCATCAGCATAGCCGAAGCCTTTGCGGACGCCAAGCGTCACTTTCGTCAGTCCCTGTCTGGACCGAGGGGAGAAGGAACGGAAACAGGGGGATTAAAAGGCGCCTCCTCCGCCGAGGCAGGAAAACCTTCTTCCCGGGGAGGCTCTGGTCCGGAACCTCGGGCTTGCTTCCTCTGTGGAAAGCGCGGACATATCGTCCGTGACTGCCCGCAGAGGAAACAAGGGGGCAAGTCCGGTGGTCTTCGAGTCACTGTCTCCTACGGGGAGGATGGGGTGACTACCCCAGAGTGCCCAACTTTCCCTTCCGTCGTGGGCCAGAAGATAGTAGAGGCGATCCGCGATACAGGTGCGACCGCCATCTTCGTGGACGAGGAATTAGTGCCCGAGGACGCCATCCGAGGACCATCGTGCCACGTAGCCGGGGTGGAAGAGAACTTCCAAGCAACACGAGATCAGGTCCTTGTCGATATCTCCACCCCCTACTTTGAAGGCAAAGTTTGGGCCGTAGCTCTCAAGAAACCAGCGTATTCTCTCCTCATTGGGAATTCCGTTCGTTTCGAGAGTGGAGAACCCCGACGGATCTCACCTGAGCTCCCTCCAGACGTGGTTGCGGCTGTAACCACACGTTCTCAGGCCAGGGAGAAAGAAGCTTTACGGCCGTTACTAAAACCTCTTTCTCAGAAGCAGACGGTCACCCTGGAGCCGGATACCATCAAGTCGCTCCAGGCAAAGGATCCCACCCTAAACAAGGTTCGACTGCTTGTGGGGAAAGGGCCTAAGGCGACTGGGGAGAACACCGTGGAGTTCGTCCGACGGAAGGGTCTAGTACATCGCCGTTTTGTCACTCCTACTCTGACAGCCACGCAGTTAGTGGTGCCAAAGGCGCTGCGTAACACCGTGTTGCGATTGGGACACGACACGCCCATGGCAGGACACCTAGGAGCCCGTCGTACTTTGGAACGAGTCCAGCAAGAATTTTACTGGCCTGGTATTGCCTCTGACGTCAGGAAGTATTGCCGGACATGCGACGCGTGCCAAAGGACGACGCCGAAAGGATGTAACACTCGTGTGCCTCTGGGAAAAGTACCCTTAATCGGTACACCATTCGCCAAAGTTGGTGTGGATCTGATCGGTCCCATCGTCCCAGCTTCAGCTCGTGGTCACAAGCATGTTTTGGTGATGGGTGACTACGCTACGAGGTATCCGGAAGCCACACCTTTGAAGAGAATTGACGCTGTGACTGTTGCAGAAGCACTCTGGAACATGTGGACTAGGACCGGAATTCCTGATAAAGTCCTGTCTGACCAGGGGACCCAGTTCATGTCCGACGTCATGTCAGAGGTGTATAAGCTTCTCCAGATCCACAAGGAGGTTACCACGCCCTACCATGCTCAGGCCAATGGACTCGTAGAGCGATTCAATGGTACTCTCAAGCAAATGATACGCCGACTAGCGCAGGAACAGCCCAAGGATTGGGATCGATTGTTGCCAGCTGTGCTGTTTGCGTATCGAGAGGTGCCTCAAGAGAGCTTGGGGTTCTCGCCATTCGAGTTACTCTATGGTCGCACAGTGAAGGGACCAATGTCTGTTCTCCGCCAACAGTGGACCTCCGACAGTTCCCAGCAGGAAGTCAAGACCCAGGCGGAATATGTGCTCGACCTCAAAGAGCGGATCGCATCCACCTGCGAATTAGCTCACAGAAATTTGGCCCAAGCGCAAAAGAGGTACAGGATGTACTACGACAAGAAGGCTCGCCAGCGATGGTACGAGCCTGGAGACGAAGTCCTGCTGCTGCTCCGCTCCACCATAACAAGCTACAGCTATCCTGGCAGGGTCCCTTCCCAGTTCTCAAGCGCGTGAGGGACTGGGATTATGTGATACATGTGCGCGGGAAGGATAAGTTGGTGCACGCCAACCTACTCAAAAAGTATGAGCGCCGTGAGCAATGCCAGGCTGGTTTCACCCCTATGGTGATTGAGGAGACTGCAGAGGTGCCACCGTTGGAGTTTGACATTCTGCGTTTGGCACTTCAACAAGAAGAGACATGGGAGGACGTCAAGATCTCCAACCACCTTTCAGAGAGTCAACGAAGTCAAATGCTGGATCTGTGTAAGGAATACCAAGACATCCTTACGGACGTTCCGCTGAAGTGCATCTTAGGAACTTGTGCACTTGATCTAACCCAGGAAGATCCTGTCAGGGTCAAACAATATCCTCTACCTCATTCTCAAATGGATGTGATTAATAAAGAGATACACTCCATGTTGCAGATGGACGTCATAGAACGGTGCAGTTCTCCCTATTCGTCCCCCATACTTCTGATACGCAAGACCGACGGCAGGATGAGGTTCTGTGTAGACTTCCGGAGGCTGAACAAGATCTTGAGATTCGATGCAGAACCGTTGCCTGAGATCGACAAGATCTTTGCACAGTTAGCTCAGGCTCGGTACTTCTCCAAGATTGACCTCGCCAAAGGCTATTGGCAAATTCCTATGGAGCCTTCAGACCGCGAAAAAAACTGCGTTTACCACTCCAGAGGGTCAGTACCAGTTTAAGGTCATGCCTTTCGGACTCAAGACGGCAGGAGCTGTCTTCAGCAGGATCATGAGGATGATGCTGCAACCCCTCAACCTGCCTGAGGCTCCCAACTACATCGATGACCTTTTGCTGGCAACAGAACATTGGCATCGACATGTGGAGGTTATCCAGCTCGTGTTTGCCCGTCTCCGACAGTGTCAGCTAGCTGCAAGACCAACCAAGTGCCAGCTAGGGGAGGCTGAGATCGAGTTCTTAGGACATGTTGTCGGGAGAGGCTATCTCCAACCTGAACGAGACAAGGTCGACCGTGTAGAGAGTGCAAAACCTCCCAAAACGAAAAAGGAGCTTCGTTCCTTCCTGGGCCTTGTCGGTTATTACCGGAAGTTCATCCCTCATTTCGCGGATATCGCCAAGCCCTGACCGACAAGACCTCAGCCCGGAAGCCGGAAACCCTTCAGTGGAGTGACACGGACACCGAAGCCTTCAACAGTCTGAAAAGGGCAGTTACCAGCCAGCCAGTTCTGCAGCTCGCAGACCTGAGTAAGCCCTTCGTCCTGCGGACTGATGCTTCCAACGTAGGTCTTGGAGCTGTGCTGTTACAAGACCAAGGCAATGGTCTTCTCCCAGTGGCTTATGCCAGCAAGAAATTGATGGGCGCTGAGAAAAATTACCATACTATTGAACAAGAGTGCCTTGCTGTGGTCTGGGCTACCAGACGATTCTATCCATATTTGTATGGGAAGGAGTTTGTCCTGGAGTCTGATCACCATCCCCTCCAGTATCTCCACAGAATCCGCCCTGTTAGCAAGAGGCTCATGGGTTGGGCCATGGAGCTTCAGAGTTTAGCTTTTCAGTTCCGTCACATCCCGGGAAGGGACAATGTAGAGGCTGATTACTTGAGTCGGCTCGAGTGATACATTCCTGAATCCAGTTCTTGATTGCTGCTTTCACGTGCTGTGGTTGAATGTGTAACCAATAGTTGTTCGCGACTTGGTGTCGCATCCTGTTTTCCTCTCGGTTCGCTTTTTGCATTATTATTGTGTTCACTGTTTCTGTCATAGGCTGGGATAGTCTATGCCTCAGTGGCACTAGACTTTTTCGTCGGGGGATGTTGTCACGAACAGGTTTTTGTCCAGGGGTAATATTCAGGTGGGGAGATCCTTCCTGTTCGTTTTTATTTCCCATCCGACGACAGAAACCCTAGCAATATGTTTTGGGTCCTGTTTTCGTTATTTCTTTTTTCCAGTGCAGCCTTTCCTCCATCCTTCCCCCTCTATATAATCTGTTTTCATCATCCTCCCTCCTACCTGTAACTGTCCACGGGTTTCCGCGAGGTCTCACCGTGTCGGGTCTGACACGCGTGCCTCAGTTGTTTTTTTCGGAGATTCTCGTGTCTACTCACCCTAGAATCGAAGCTGACGTTTTTGTCGCGGTGTCGTCCTTTGGCACTTTGCGAAAGTCCAGCCTCGAGTCGAAGACATATCTTCTCCCTGGTAGCGTTTTCGGGTTCAGCTGCATTGCTGTTTTGATTTCTTCATTGGAATCTTCACCTAACCCCGGAGTGCTATCCTTCATTGGATTGGGCATAGGGGTTTTGGGTGGTTGGGCGACTTGGGAGCTCTCTTCCTGCTGACCAGGGCTGGGGCTGTGGTCTCACGACCATTCTTTTCCTCGGCGGGAGAGTTGGGAGGCCGGTGTTGGAGACGCTGGTTCTTCAGTGAGCAGAGCGTAGCACACGGCTAGCTTTTCACAAGCCTGTTGGTAAGTGACGTTTTGTTCCTTGAGATAGGCTTCTTCGCGTAATTTTCCCACGGTTCGTGTAAAGTAAATCACTTGTTCAAATTCTAAGGTGGAGGTCATAATTCTTTTCTATCGTTAGTTCCTCTCTAAAATTTTAGCGTGTTCTATGCAGGGTTTGTTTTAAGTTGTCCTGCTAAAAATCTTGTGAGTGCGAGATATTGCCGGTCGAGTATGGCTCACGCACAGAGTAAAAGTAGTTTTCATTGAAATTTAGTGTCCGTCGTACTTTCGTAATTTTACAATATTATTTGCTTTTTGGTGGAGGCTAAGAGCCTAAGTTTTATTTTGTTGGAGAGTAAATTTTGACTCGTGAGGCGAACCGCGGTGTGTTTGGTTGAGGGCAAAATTTACCGGGGGTGGGTGTGGGACACTCGTCCACCCTCTTTTCCAGTCATTGTTTTCTCCTCCCCGTGTTTTCGTCCTTCGTGTAATGCATAAATATTCGTGTGCATGTTTGCGGATGAGAGTTCATCATAGCATAATCCATTTTATGTATAAAGGAGCAAAAATGCCTACTGGTGATGGTTTGAAATATTTAGTTTTTTTTGTTTTATTTAAAGAAAAGTCTTCCAGTGGTTGCTCAATCACCTGTCCATTCAATGCATAATTCTATCTTTCTAAAATGTTCTACCTGTGTCAGTTTCGGATTGAAATAGATGGATAGATGCTGGGGAAGGTTATCTCATGACAAATTTACTAGGTTTTCATTAACATTTAGTTAAATGAGATTAGGGCCTGTATCATGTGTGACATGACTTGACCAATACAAGCCTTTTTTTTCCTTACCTCAGTATTTTATCTATCGATGGACACTTACTGTCTTTATTGGATGGAACTCATTTTTCTGCTTTTCCTTCTTCTATCTGCTGCTTTCCTCGCTCTTATCTCCCTCTTACTCTCTTCTTTTCTTTGGCCTCGACCAACTGACCACAACCCTCTGACACTGACCAAACTGGAATCATATTCCAAGCATGGTACTGACCCCAGCCTTAGGGCTTGTTTGCTTGGTTGTTTCTCGGGTGGTTCGTGGTCTGGCTGTAACTTCTGGGCCTACCTCCTTCTTGGCCGCGGGGCTGGGGAGAGGAGCTGAGGCGACGGCGGGAGCGGCGTGGTGTGCTTCCACTACCGGCTGGGATCAAGTCCCGACTTCCATCAAGACACTATTGGACTTGGCTGACACAAGATGAGTGTGTTAGTTGTGGGAAGTGTCTGAGTGGTGTGGTTGTGGTCCAGGCCCCTCTATCTCCTCTGCATTTTTTTTTCTCTTTTTTTTTTTCCCCTTTTTTTTTCACCTTTCCTGAAAATTCAGGCCCTGTGGTGTGAATATATTTAGATTGTCCCTAATTCTTCTTTTCTTTCTAAGGGAAAATAGAGGTGTAATTTGGGGCATCCCGGGGCGGGGGGATTAACATTGTTTTCTTTTATTATTATTTTCTTTGGCCCCTATCTAGTAGTTAATCTCTCTGTATCTCGCTCTTCTTTTCCCTCCTTTCTCCTGCCCTTCTGTCTGTCCTCTCTCTTCTGCCAGTGTTCCCACCCCCACTTAGTGTGTGTGTGTGCAGTGTGAGTGTTGTAATGTGCAATAAATATTGTCTTTGAATGTATGTCCTGGGTCCTTGTGTTTTGTGGTGAGTGTGGTGTGGGTGCCTGACTCCACTCTCCCTGTGGTTCGGACTGTCGGGACCCCCAGTACCTGACAATCATCATAAAAATCATCGTCATCATCGTAACAATAACAATAATAATGATGATGATGATATTAATGATGATGATGATAATAATGATGATGATGATGATGATGGTGATGACGACGACGACGATGATGATGAAGATGAAGATGATGATGATGATGATACATTTATGAAACACCGATGAAATAGATTCAAAACTTATATATATATATATATAAATGCTGAACAATTAAGTAGTGGGGGAAAACAAGTGCAGGCTAACAATTCTTCAGTCATTATAGTAATGACTTGGCAAAGATTTCAACTTTTAGAAAAGAAAAAAAAAATTGAAGATGAAGAAAATGGGGGAATATATTATAAATATGAGAAACCCTTCACTAGCCGCCTGAGGGAACCATATATATATATATATATATATATATATATATATATATATATGGAGAGAGAGAGAGAGAGTCCACACAATGTAAACACCGAGCAAATTCAGTGGCAGATCGATCAAAAAATAGCAAACCGCGACAAGTTCATCCATGAACATTGATAAACTCTTCCCAAGATGAAACGATTCCTCAGGGATGGAATGATAAACCTGGAGTCTGTGCATGTTACGTCTGTGTGGACTTCTGTGTGTTGAAATTCCTCAGCAACACATTCTTTTTTGCCTTGGGTTCTCTAACTTGCATAACTTGCATACCGATCGCGAGCTTCGCCTATCGAGTCACCGACCAGAGCTTAGATTAATGATCACGCTCATGTGAGCAAGCCTCTCTCTCTCTCTCTCTCTCTCTTTCTCTCTCTCTCTCTTGGGGGGATCACTTCCGGCTGGCGAAGTGTTGACACTGACTGACAGGAGCTGCGACATTTAAGTGAAGTTTCGCTGATCTGAGCCCCTACATCGACCCGGAGAGTACCTGGTCGTCATCATGCCGGAAGCTGCTTTAAGTTTTCGGTCAGTGTGCGGAGGATTTGTGCCGGTCTTCATACATTTTATGGCTCGACGAGCGTTGAAGATGAAAGCCATGTTTTTTCGGACATTAAAACTACGCAAACGGGTACACGGTGTCATGGTTGGTTTTCTCCTGGCCTATTTGTACGCCGGCGTTTTTCTACATTGCTGTGGAGACGTGGAGCTGAACCCTGGACCTGGACCTGGCGGAAAGGCAGAAAGTCTTCGGCAGTCCCGCTTGAAGAGTGCCAGTGACGCCTCTGCTGGAGCTTCTTCCCCTTCACGGACAGCCGGTGACCCGACGCTGAAGGACATCATGGCGACCCTTCACAGTAAGTTCAACGAAGTGAAGGAAGATATCCGACAAGTTAAAGACATGTTTGCTGGATTACGGGAAGAGATGATTGAGCTGAAAGAGGAAGTGATAAATTTAAGAAGTGAAAATCAAACTCTGAAAGAACAAAATGAAAGACTGTGGGAAAAGGTTGAGAACTTAGAAATGAAGGCTGACGACTTGGAGGGACGGTCCAAAAGAAACAATATCTTTTATGGTATCCCCCGACATGAAAATGAAACTAAAGAGCAATGTGAAGGTGTGATTAGAGATCTACTGACGGACAAACTGGACCTCACACAGGACATTGACTTTGACCGACTCCACAGACTCAACAAAAAGAAAGATTCCCCTATTATTGGCCGGTGTACCTTTTTTAAGGACAAGGAAAGAATTCTTAGTAAGAGAAGTAACCTTCGGGGCAGCAACATATTCATTGGGGAAGATTTCTCCGCGCGGGTTAGGGAGATTCGGCGGAAACTTGTCCCTCATCTAAAGACAGCCAGAAAAGAAAATAAGAAGGCGACAATGGTTTTTGACCACCTGATTATTGACGGGAAGAAATTTGTGTTGGATCATCAACAAAACCTAATGCCAATACAATAGGAATACGGCCGGCCTAGCATACATAAAGAACGGTATACATTATGTCTTAAAAAAGATTTTGTTACTAAAGTTGTACATAACACAGAGGGAACAAAAAAATTAGAGTCACCGTCTTCCTCTAGTTCTGACAGAACGTATTCACGTGCAAGTGGCGTTGTTCCCCGTGAGCTTGTGACAGAAGATGACACTGCAGCCATGTCAGCTCCCGATTGCGTGCGCGAGGATATTGTGAACACGTTACCTTCCACCAGCGGTGTTGATGTGTATTTTGAGAGTGGTAGTGAGAATTGTACACAGCAGAGGAAGGGTGCATGCGTACGAGAGCGAGAAAGGAATAACGTGTGTGTGGATGGAAATCGTTTGTCTTTTTTACATTGGAATGTCAACGGATTGTTATCGAAGATCGGTGATCCTGACTTTCTCTCTTATATAACATCGTTTGACATAGTTTGTCTTGTTGAAACTTTTGTTGATTGTTTACAACCTTTTTCTTTTCATACCCATGAAATTTTCTGTAAACCAGCTTTACAATTCACACATCAAGGAAGACGATCAGGGGGAATAATTTGTCTCGTGAAAAAAGAACTTTTGCAATATGTGAAAGCAATTGATGTTGATTACAACAATGTTATTATGTTTGTAATTTCCAGAAGTCTGCTTAATTTGACCAAAGATGTTTTGTATGTATGTACATATGTACCCCCGGAAAATTCACCATACTACTCGTATTTTGATGTTGATAATGGTATACGTGCACTAGAAGATATTCTCACAGATAAGGTCTTTAAATTTCCTAATATGTATATTCTTTTAAGTGGAGACCTTAACAGCAGAACTTCTAATATCGGTCAGGATACAGGCGCTAATAGCAATGTTTATAGTGCATGTTTAAAAAATGATTCTTTTCGTATTAAAAGGGAGTCTGAAGACAAAGTATTAAACAGATATGGTAAGTGTTTACTAAGCATGTGCACAGCTCTAGAATTATGCATTTTAAACGGAGTATGTAATGGCGACCGCCAAGGTAGTTTACATACGTTTCTGATACAGGTAATAGTGTTAATGATTATTTCTTGGCCTCTGTTGATCTTTATTTATGTATTATGTCATTATGTTCTATGTATGTACAAGAACGCATTGAGTCCGATCACTTGCCTTTAGAGTTTCATGTGAACTTTTATCAGGATGATAAACTTCATAGGGATCAAGATAATGTGATTGAAAATTGTAAGTTTATTGAAAAATTTGTATGGCGGGAACAGAATGCTGATTTATTTCATGCACTGATGAACAATGAAGGTACTAAATCTTTATTTGAAGCAGCAATTGACCTCATAGATGTGGATATTGACCTGGCATTGAATACGTTTAACAACTGTATGAGAAAACAAGCACAGTGTATGAAAACAAGGATCAGAATTGATGAAAGAACACGTAACGATGCGTGGTTTGACCTAGAATGTCAAGTAGCTAAAATGTCTACCAGAAAGCTTCTAAGAATATTTCGCAGAACATTGGATGTCACTGACAGGTCGAATTATTGTATATCTCGAAGAGAATATAAGAAGCTATTACAGAAGAAGGAAAAAGAATACAACACTTGTTTATTAAATAATCTTGTTAATTCGGTGAATGATACCAATGATTTTTGGCGTAATGTACATAGGGTGTCATTCAAGGTGTCTCGCACACATAATGCGATTTCAGTTAACGAGTGGCATAGACATTTCAAAAACCTCCTTGAAAAAGATGTTGACAGCACAATAGAAACAGAAACGGTAAATTATTCGGAAAGCACAGATGAAATTAGTTTTCTGGATGACCCAATCTCCAAAGAGGAAGTTATAGTAGCTATAAAGAAGTTGAAAAACGGCAAATCTGCTGGTCCAGATGGCTTAATTGGAGAAATGTTTAAAAATGGTGGCGAGACTATTGTTGAGTTCCTTGTTAGATTTTTCAATGCTCTTTTTGACAGAGGAATATACCCTGAAGGCTGGATGGAATCAATCATAGTGCCATTGTTTAAAAAAGGAAATGTTAATGATCCTGGCAACTACAGAGGAGTGTCACTTTGTGACATTGGCAGCAAGCTATATAGTTCTATTATAAACTACAGGTTGCAGATGTGGGTAGAACAGTATAATATCACTGACGAATATCAGGCTGGTTTTAAGAAAGGATACTCTACAGTGGACCATATGTTTACATTATTAGCAATTGTACAGAAGCAGTTTTCATTAAATCGTAAATTCTACGTTGCTTTTATTGATTTTGAGAAGGCCTTTGATTCTATTTCAAGGAAACTTCTATGGCCAGTTCTTCAAAAGAATGGTGTTAAAGGGAAGCTGTTTCGGTGTATAAAAAGTATGTATTCTAATGTGAAAGCAAAAGTAAGAGCGGGCAGTGATCTCACAGACTGTATTTTGTGCACACAGGGTGTGAAACAGGGAGATGCTTGTAGTCCTGTATTATTTTCGTTATTTATAAATGAATTGGCCACAGAAATAATTGAAAAGGGACGTCATGGAGCCACACTGTCACCTGAAATCTTCGAATTATTTATCTTGTTACTAGCTGATGATATTGCTTTGTTATCAGAAACTCCTGTTGGACTCCAAACCCAGTTAAATAACCTCCATAATGCAGCTGCAAGGCTTCAACTTAAGATAAATATGGAAAAGAGCCGCGTTGTAGTTTTTCGAAAAGGTGGATACCTGGCAGCAAGGGAGAGATGGTTTTTAAATGGCGAGGCAATGGGCATTGTGAATTGTTACAAATATCTTGGCATCTATTTCACTACCCGTCTTAGTTTTTCACCTGCCTGTCAGGACCTTGCGAGCAGAGCAAAACATGCGGTACTATGTATATTGAGAAAATTGTATATGCTTAATAACAACTCTTTGGTTGTGTTACTTAAACTTTTTGATGCGCAAGTCCAACCAATTGCTCAGTATGGAGCAGAGTTATGGGGTATGGATAAAGCTGTTGCTGAAATAGAAAAAGTTCACTTGTTTGCTTTAAAAAGATTCTTGGGAGTGCAACCTAAAACGCCAAATGATTTTGTGTATGGGGATACAGGTCGATATCCTATGTACATCAACTCCTATTTACGATGTATTAGTTACTGGTTGAAAATTCTGCGTATGGATGAGAAAAGATTACCATATAAGGCGTATAAAATGTTGCTTAGTTTAGAATTAAAAGGTAAGAAAAATTGGGCGTCAGACATTCGAGATTTTTTGTATCAAAATGGGTTCGGGTTCGTCTGGGTCAATCAAGGTGTCGAAAATGTCAATATCTTTTTAAAAGAACTACGTCAAAGGTTGATTGATAACCGATGGCAAAAATGGGAGGAACACATTCAAGATAGTGACAGGTATGCTTTTTATAGAACATTCAAATCATCTAGGAATTGTGAAGCGTATCTTTTGCTGGACATTGATAGGCATTTGAAGACCTATATGGCAAGAATGAGATTTGGAATAGCCGATATATCCGTACAGAAGAATCGGTATACTAATGTTGATGAAGATGCTATTATATGTCCATTATGTAAGAATGCCAAAGAGGATGAACAACATTTTTTGCTGTGCTGCCCTGTCTTCCAAGATTTACGAAATGATTTTATTCCCCCTAAATATCTAAAAAGCCCATGCCTGTTTAAAGTCGTATTGCTCATGGCAAATCGGAACGAAATTATATTGAAGAATGTTTGCATATATTTGTATAAAGCATTTAAAAGACGTACTATACTACTTAGCTAAAGTATTCTTAGATTACCCAGTCAGAATGGATTAATGCTCAACTGTCATGTCATTTGATATA
>JAMYXO010000702.1:0-2500 GCA_033310375.1 Conus canariensis | reverse complement strand
CTCAGAAAGTACTTGGCCGATCTTTCTGAGAATTTGTAAGTATGTTCAGTATGGGTCACGGATGATGCCCAATGTTTTATTTTACCGTTATATCCGTTACTAACGGCTATAACGGCCCATAACGGTTTTTCTTCTTTATGGAAAATTTCAGAAAGTACTTGGCCGATCTTTCTGAGAATTTGTAGGTATGTTCATTATGGGTCACAGATGATGGCCGATATTAACCAGTATAGCCGTTACTAACGGCTATAACGGCCCAAAACGGTTTTTCCTCTTTATGGAATATCTCACGCGTATTCAAGATAAACTGGGAGTACGTTTGTATGCTTTGCATCTTGTTTTCTTTTTTATAAACAAAAGACGAAGATTCTTACAGCTAAAGCTAAGCTGAAAGGTTCGAATACATTCATCGGGGAAGACTATTCTACAGGGGGTCAGGGACACTGGTCGGAGGGTGATCCCACATTTGAAACGGGCTGGGCAAAACGGGAAAAGAGCCACGATGGTATACAATTCCCAATTGATCGACGGTCAAAAACGTTCTATGTTGACGCTTGTCACAGACTCGTAGAGCTTAAAAAAGGAAACCGGCCAGCCCTGTTTTGATGTACGTGAGTTTGATGTCTGCGAGGGAACTTTTACTAAAAGAGACACCGGTATCACCGTCCAGTGCAGCCCAGAGTGACACTCAGCTTGCACGTGGTTTTAGAGTTGATGGCAGTGAATGTGTCACACACACACACACACACACACACACACACACACCACACACACACACACACACACATACTATGCATGGTGAGTGTGGGTCGGTTTGAAAAAAAAAAGTGATGACAGTGGGGGAAAAATGAAAGGATGGAGGCCCCACTGTTAAAAACAAAAAAAGCAACAACAAAACAAAAAAGAACAAAAGGAAAAATTGGAGGTTGGAGGACAAAAGAAAATAAATTGATTAAAAAAAAGACAGTGAGTGTGTTTACCTAGATGACGAATACGAATACGAAATGTTTTATTCAGATTTAGGCCTAGGCCCTATCTGAAGGGGATGGTCATTTACCGACTCATATAATCTCACACAGCACACACACATAGATACATACATAACATAGAATTTAAACACTGGTCATAAAGCATTTATCATGCACTAAACAAAACAAAGCATAACAAAACATGGATGACCAAGACTCCGCGTGTGTTTCAGCTTCTGTGTGTGCTTCTGTGACTGATTTTTTTTTGTTTGTTTGTTTGTTTGTTTTTTTGTGTCAACACAGGCGCCTGAAAGATGTAACTAGCAACCAACATGACAAACGGAGATCGTTATCTTTCCTGCAATGGAATGTCGATGGGTTATTATCAAAATTACCAAACAATGACCAAGTAACGTTTCTTCACTCTTTCATTTTTATTTCTTTAGTAGAAACGTTAATTTACTGAAGAATTCAAATCTGGTACATTCTCTGGATACAAAAGGTTTTGTTTACCTGCGATAAAACTTACGGTTAATCAAAGGGAGACGATCGAGTGGAATTTTGTGTCTAGTTGAAAGTATGGATGTGTCACATGTCCAAGAAGTTGAAATAAAATCTAATACTTTTGGTGCACTAATTGTCAACAAAACCTTGTTTGGTGTGGACAAAGATATATTGTATGTAATATTCGTACGTGCCTCCAGAAGATTCCCTGTATTGTGCATAATTTGATTCTGAAAATGGAATTGCATTACAGAAGATTACTCGTTCAGTTGTGTATTAGTTTACAAAGATGCATATGTATTGTTGAGCAGCGATTTGAACAGTAGAGCGAGTAACGTTTTCCCATCATTGTCAAGAAGCAAAGGTTGGGGTTTTTTCATTCACATGCAGGTCATCCAGTCAATTGCTAATCGATTATCTGAGAATTCGCGCGTGTGTGTGTGTGTGTGGGTGTGTGTGTGTGTGTGTGTGTGTGTCTGTGTCTGTGTGTGTGTGTGTGTGTGTGTGTGTGTGTGTGTGTTCCTCAATTTAACGTCTTCTCACTAAAAGTGATATCAGACGATGTGTTAATGGTGTGTGTGGTATCGGATGCGTGCTTATGAAAAGAACGGTGAAGGATTGGGGGGGGGGGGGGGGGGTAGAACTTTGAATTCTACTACGTGTTAAACAAAAAATGTGTGTGTGTGTGTGTGTGTGGTGTGTGTGTGTGTGTGTGTGTGTGTGTGTGCGTGCTCCGATTTAGTTCTAGTTCTCTTCTAACGTCAAATAATGCCCTAACAACCAGACGGCTGTCAATTCACTGAGGAGTTTAGGTGACGACCTAAACATGATTTCCTAATGCATTGATGTGGTGGATTGGATTGATTTTTATGACGTGGTCTGATGATTAGGTGACGAAACTATCGTGATTTCCTAACGCATTTGGGTTGTGGTGGGTTGGATTGATGTTATGACGTGGACTGATGATTCAGACACACCCCCTTCACGTAAAGCAAACGGCCTGTGTAGTGAAAAAATATATCCATCTC
>JAMYXO010007032.1:0-12687 GCA_033310375.1 Conus canariensis | reverse complement strand
GAGTAACACAAAATTAAGCCCAACACAACCAAAAAAAAAGCCCAAACCCCATTTTTATTAAAAAACCCCCCATAAATTTCCCCAAAACCAATTTTAAACCCCAAACAAAAAGAAACCACACCCCCACACCACACACACACACCACCCCACACCCCACACACAACCCCAACACACACTCCCCCCCCCCCCCCCCCCCCACACACACACACACACACACACACACAACACACACCTCAACCCCCCCACCCCCCCCCCCCTCCCGCCGTTCACGTTAAAGGGGAAACAAATAAAAACCACAAGCCCACGCCGCACGCAACACGCCACCACACACACTTACAAACACAAAAAACCACCACGCGCGCGGCCGCGCGCCCCCAACACACACACACACACACACACACACACACACACACACACACACACACACACACACACACAAAAAAACAGCAGCGGGGCCTGCCCCTCAACAAAATTTAAAATTAACATGTTAACTGTAATTTGTTTGTCACGAAAAGGGGGTGGTCAATGCCCCCCCCACCCCCCCCCCCACCCCCCCCCCCCACCCCCACCCACCACCCCCTCCTTTTCCTGACCCCCCCACCCCCCTAAAAAAAAACTAAACCCCCAACGACAACTACAAAAGCCAGATGGCAACAGTCTTGGAAATAAACATTGCTCTCTCATGTGCTCTCTCTCTTACTCCTTCCGTCTCGCCTTGCTGCCTCTGTCTGTCTGTCTGTCCTGCTGTCTGTCTTCTGTCTGTCTGTTTTTGTCTCTCTCTCTCTCTCTCTCTCTCCTCTCCTCCTCTCCTCGCACGCACGCACGGCGCACAGAGAAAAAGAAAAGAGACAGAGACAGACAGAGACAAGACATAGAGAGACAGAGAAGACAGGAGAGATTGAAGAAGAGAGAAAGTGCTGTTGATATAAAAACACACACGAATGTATTATGCCGGACAGTCCGCCTGAAAAATGGGAAAAGCAGAAAAAAGACAGACAGCAACAGACAAACCCGGGGACTGACTGACAGACAGACGAGAGAGACATCGACAGAGAAGAGAGAAAAAAAAAGCGAGAGGAGAGAGAGGAAGAGAGAGAGAAAGGGGGAAAGAGAGAGAGAAAAAGGGAGAGAGAGAAAAGAGAATGCGAGAGAGAAAGGAGAGAAAGGTGTGTTGTGTGTGGGGTTGGTGTTTTATGGTGGTGGTGTGTACATTTTGCTGGTTTTTGGTGTGTAATATTTGGTAGGGGGGATGGGGAGGGGAGGAAGAAGAAGAAAAGAGAGAAGGGGGGGGGGGCGTTAAAAAAAAGGAAAAGAAAAGGCATGAAATACACAGTGAGGTTAGAGAAAAAAAGACAAAAACACAAAAAAATACACCACAATTTGAGAGGGCAGAAATAAAACAAACACAAAACACACACACAAGAGTGGGAGGCAGAAACAAACTAAAAAAAAAAAAAAAGAAGGGAACAAATGGATGAAAAAAGTTTAGGGGACAAAACCAAAATTTACCAGTCAGCCTCTAAAAAATAAAAAAAAAAAATAAAAAAAAAAAAAAAAAAAAGCCATCAGGCAAAGTCACATTGAAACAAAATCTCCTCCAAACCCCACACATTCCCCGTTCACACCATGGTACCTAGTACCAGGGGAAACTGTATCATTTAGTCGCTCTACCCCCCAGTGCGCCCACCCTGCTGTTCACCAGTGTCGGGTTACCCCAAAGGCCTGAACCCCCAGTAAACACCGGCGAGATAACGAGGACATTTTGAAATCAGCAAATGAAGTCCATTCATGCCGTACACACAGAACGAAATAACGAAAAGAATGAAAGACGGAAAAAAAGAGAAATAGGTTAGAGAAAAAAAAAACAAAAAAAAAAACAAGAAAATAAAAATATTACTAGTCAGGATTGACTGAAAAGGTTTGACATGTAGGCCCATAACAGATAGACAGGCAACTGACAGATGAAACAGGCACAACAGGTAGATGTATTTGTTTGGTAATAGAAAATAAAGACAGACAAGGGATATTAAACAGATAGTTGGATAGATAATAGACAGATAGATAGAAAAAAGATTAGTAGATAAAAAGAAAGAAGTTTTAAAAAAAAGGCAGACAGAAAAATAATAAGCAGGTAGAAGATAGATGAAAGACAGATCGACAGAAGCAAATAACAGACAGACGATAACAGACGAAGACAGACAGACAACAGGAAAAAATTTAATAAAAACATACATACTACATACATACATTAAATCAAACTGACCCACCTTTTGACAAAACTCCCCTGGGGTTTAAAACAAAATTTAAAGGATCCATTCTCATAAAAATCGATACCACACCCCCTCTGCTCCCCCCTACCGATAACATCTTTTCAAAAACCAAAACATTTTTTCTCTACACCAATGAGACTTAAAAGGGCGTCAGTTATGGAGAGAGAGAGAGAGGAGAGGGGGGAGAGAGGGGAAGAAGGAGAGAGAGAGATAAGGGGTAAGGGCAGAGGGAGGGTAAGGGGGTTGGCCCCTGAGGGGGGTGATAGGGGAAGGAGGGGGGGGGTGGAGTGTGGCTGAAGCATCAAGGAGAGGGGCCCCTTCTCGTGCTGGCACAGAAAAAGAGAGAGGGGGGGGGGAAAAGAGGAAAGAAAAAAAAGAGGGAGAGGGGGAGAGAGAGAGAGAAAAGAGAGAGAGAGAAGAGAGAGAGAAAACCGAAGGCTCAAAATTTTTATTCAGTAAAGGCCAAGGGGCCCCTTACTAAAGGGGGGATGTTCACACAACAAAGCGAGATAAAAGCCAGTGGCATATATACAAAAAAGTAATTAATAAACAAAATAAGATTTTTATTGTATACACAAAAATTTTTCATTCTACGGTCACGATTTTTCCGCCTTTTTTAGCGCCAAAAAATAACATCGCTAAATTTTTCATCGTAACCATGTCTTTTGCGACAAACGAGAGAGAGAGAAAGTGAGGAAGAAAGAGAGAGAGAAGAGGGAGAGGAGAGAGAGAGAGAGAGAAAGAAAGTGAGAACAGAAAGAGAGAGAAAAACAGAGAAAGTGGGAGAGAAAACAGCAGACAGACAGACAGAGAAAGTGAGAGAAAGAGAGAGGAAAGGAGAGAGGAGAGAGAGAAGAGAGAAAGAAGAGAGAGAGACAGAAAGACAAAAAAAAGTGAGAGAGAGAAAGAGAGGGGGGATAGACAGACAGACAAAAAGTAGGAGGAGAAAGAGAGGGACCGAGAACAGAAAGTGGAAGAAAAAGACAGGGGCGAGAAAGAGAGAGAGAGAGAGAGAGAGAGAAGACGACAGACAGACAGACAGACAGACAGGACAGCAGCAGACAAAAGACAGACAAAGACAGAAAAAGGACAAAAATTTTCTCAGGGGAAACTAGCTTCCCCTTTGCAAGAAATATGACTTCCTGACATCTCCTTTTTGACAAAAAAAGTACATCCGCCCCCTACTTCGAACAGAGTAGATACTACCTGCACTACTTCTATAACAGATAGTATACTACCGACACCAAATTCCCATAACAGAGTAGTATACTACCCGGCCTTCTATGACAGGTAGTATACTACCCGACAGTACTTTAAAACCAGTGTATACTACCCGACACACTTCATAACGAGTATATACTACCTGGGACTTCTATAACAGAGTAGTATACACCACACTACTTCTTAACCAGGAGTATACTACCTGATACAATTCTTAACAGAGTTTTTCCCACCTACACTACTCTATAACACAGTAGTATACTACCTGACCTAATTCTATAACAAGATTCCGCCCACCTATTTCTTCGTGGAAAATAATTAACGCCTACCACATTTTTCGTAAGACTTTATACTGCCTGAACTTTTTTGTAAGACAATATACTATGATAAATTTCCTTTGTAAGACTAATATCGCCTGACACATTTCTCCGTAAGCAAAATACTGCCTGACAACTTTTCTTCGTAAACTAATAAACTGCCTGACACTATTCTTCGAAGACTAATACACTGCTGTACTATTTCTTTCCAAGACTAGTATAATGCCTGGGGAAATGCTTTTTTGACAGACAGGTATACTCCTGATACTGCTTTTGCAGACAGATATATTTCCTGACAAAACCCCTTTCCCTTTTTACAGACAGCTAACGCCTGACTCTCTTCTTTGACACACAGGGAACTGCCTGACATACTTCTTTGACAGACAGGATACTGGGCCCGAAAAAAACTTAAAAAAAAAATATAATTTTTGCCCCATTTTTTTTTTTACAAACAGGGATACTGCCCGACCCCTTCTTTGGAAAAACAGGAACCCCTTTAAAAACCACCCTTTGACAGACAGGGGAAAAACCATTTTTACAACAGCTATTGCCGACCCACTTCTTTACAACAGCAAAATGCCTGAAATATTTCCTTGACACACAGGTATACAGCCCGACACGTCTTTGCAGACAGGTATACTCCCCGACACTGCTTCTTTGACAAAAGGTAACGCCGGGTACTGCTTCTTTACAGACAGGATACGCCTGACACCACTTCTTTTACAGAAGGATAAACCCCTGACCTACTTCTTTGCACACAGGTATACCCTCATACTTTTTTAAAAGACAGGTATACTGCTAAAAAATTTTTTTTCGCAAGACTAGTATACTCCCGACATGCTTCTTTGACAGACAGTATACGCCTGACACCACTTCTTTTACAGACAGCATACTGCCCCGACACCACTTCTTGACAAAAGCAAACCTGAAATAAATTTTCCTTGACACACGGTTATACAGCCTGACACTGTTTTTGACACCAAAAGGGATACTGCCACCCCTGCTTCTTTGACAAGAAGGTATACGCATACATGCTTTTTTTTGCACAGAAAGGATCTGCCTGAACTGCTTTTTTTTCACAGACAGTTACCCGCCCCTGCTTCTTTGACCACAGGATATGCAGGGGCCCTGTATCTTTGGGACACAGGGGTAACTGCATACACTGCTTCTTTGACGACAGGTATACGCATGACAGCTTCTTTGACACACAGGTTACTGCCGACACTGCATCTTTGACAGACAGGGTTTCTGCCTGACCCCTGCTTCTTTGCGACAGCTTTACTGCCTACACGCTTCTTTGACAGACAGGTTACGCTGACCTGCTTCTTTTGACACGAGGTTTTCTGCCCGCATGCTTCTTTGAACCACAGGGATATGCAGACACTGCTTCTTTTACACACAGGGATACTGGGGCCTCACTGCTTCTTTGACACACAGGGATTTCTGCATGAAATGCTTCTTTGACACACGATATATGCCGACACTGCATCTTTGACAGACAGGTATACTGCCTGACACTGCATCTTTGGCAGACAGGTATACTGCCTGAAAACTGCTTCTTTGACACACAGGATACGCATGACCTGCTTCTTTGACACACAGGTTACGCCCCGACATGCTTTTTGACAGACATTTTACTGCCTGAAACTTTTTCCTTACACACAGGTATCTGCCTGACCTACTTCTTTTTACACACAGGTATACTGCCTGAATTTTCTTTATTGACAGAAGGTAACGCTGACCCTTCATTGACAGACGGTTCTGGGGCCCGACACCACTTTTTTGACAGAGAGGTATAATGCCACACTGTTTTTGTAATTTTAAGCGCCTGACACAATTCTTTTTACAGACTGAAAAACGCCGACACGCTTCTTTTTCAGACAGGTTTTACTGCCTGAACTACTTCTTCACAACCCCCGGGTTTCTCCGGGCACCCCTTCTTTGACACACAGGTATACTGCCTGACACTGCTTCTTTATAATTCCTGCCCGACTTACTTCTATAAAGATCACTTTAATGCCCGCCTATTTCTTTGACCAAAATATTACTGCCTGAAACAAATTTTTTGGGCACACAGGTAACGCCAACACTCTTCTTTGACCCAAACATTATACTCCTGACACTGCTTTCTTTTGCGACAGGTATACTGCCGAAACTACTTCTTTGATAGACGGTATACTGCCTGACACTGCTTCTTATAATACACTCCCTACATTATTTCAAACAGACCAATTTTACGCCTGACACATTTTTTTGAAAGACTGATTCTGCCTAAAACCCCTACTTCTTTTACCACGGGTATCTGCCGAAACCCTTTCCCTTTTGACACATGGTATACGCTTGAAACTACTTCTTTGACACCAGGAAACTTGCCTGAAACCCCTTCTTTGACACATAGGTATCTGCCTGAAATACTTCTTTGACACACGGGTTTTATACTGCTGACACTACGCCCTTTTGACACACGGGTATACTCCCCGACACTACTTTGATAGACAGGTATACTGCCCGAAACTACTTCTTTGACACACAGGTATACTGCCTGACACAACTTCTTGACCACAGGTAACTGATGACACTACTTTTTTTGAAGACAGTTCGACTGACACTCTTTTTTTGACAGCCCCAGGATACTGGCTGCCCACTACTTCCTTGACAAAAAATTATATTGTTGACGTTCTTTATTCGTAGATTGTATACTGCCTGACACTACTTTGCCCAGACTCTATACTGCCTGACACACTTTGACAATACTAACTGCCGACACACTTTGACAGATACTATCTCCCTGAACTACTTTGACAACTAAGACGCCTGACACTGACAGACCAATGTACTGCCTGACCTACTTTGACGCTAAGTACTGCTAACTACTAGAAAACCCTAAAAACTGCCTGACACTACTTTGACGACTAAAAATCTGCCCTGACACTACTTTGACAGAAAAAATTACGCCAAATTTTTGAAAAACAGACTAATTACTGCCTGACACATTTGACGGATAGCACACTGCCGACACTATTTTTGACAACTAATGTACCCTGACACTTTTTTGACAGACAAAATGTACTGCCTGACACAATTTTGATGTACTAAATACTCCCTGACACTACTTTGGGACTAATGTACTGCCTGCACATTTTGACGGACAAAATGTACTCCCTGACATCTTTTGGACAGACAAAATATGCCTGACCTACTTTGACGGACAATGTACTCCTGAACTTTGACAGAGTACCACGCCGGGAAATATTTTGACAGAGTAGCACACTGCCTGCCACTTTTTTTGAGGGTCTAACTGCCTGACACTACTTTTGACAAGTAGCACACTCCCTGACGCTACTTTGACAGACTATATACTGCCAAAACACTCTTTGCAGAGTAGCACACGCCTGACACACTTTAAAGGACTACACACGCCTGACACTACTTGACAACTAATGTACTGCCTGACCTACTTTGACAGATAAGTCTGTCTGCCCACACTTTGACGGATAGCCCCACTCCCTGACACACTTTTGACAGACTGTGTCGCCTGCATATTTTGACGGACTATTATACTGCCTGACACACTTCGACGACTAATTACTGTCTGACACACTTTGACAGACAAGTACTGCTGACACTCTTTGACGGAAGCACACCCCTGGCACCCTTTCTTTCTGAGGTATATACAACCTCCATCTTTTTTTGTCAGCACATATAGTTGGATGCTACCTTTTTGTCAAATTTTAATTATATTGCTCTGACATTTTTTTGTTACATACTGTGGGTTTCGACCTTCTGCTTTTGAAATTTATACGTGCCTGACACCATTTTGTTTGCATCCCAAATGCTACCTGGCACTGCTTTTTATCAGATTTACGTACTCCCCCTTTTTTTGGGGAATTTCCCTAAAAATTTGTCAGACTGAACCCCCATACTTTTTTTTTGGGGGGGGGGGGGGAAATTTTAAAAGGGGTTTTTGGGGGGGGGCGGGGGCGGGGGGGGGGGTTTCTTTGTCGGTGGTTTGTGTTAACAAAATGGCCGCAGCAGGGAGCAAAAATCATGAAAACGACGCTTTTTTTTTCCATGAAATAAGCACATGTTTTGTCTTCAACAACTGTTCTTTTTAAATTTCTGCGCAAATATCGTGCGTGCGCGCCGCGCCACCAACACCACAACCACACACTCTCCTCCTCTCTCTCTCTCCCACAAAAACACACAACACACCACACACCACAACCCCCACCCCGCGCGCGCCCGGGCGTGCATCTACTTCCTCGCTCAAGCAGCACAAAAACAAAAAAAAGCACCCCATTTTTTCTATATAGGCCTAAGAAAGTAAAAGGGGGGGGGGAACCCATCAACGCCCCCCAGAGAAATAAAGAAAAAAAAAGATGACGGGGGCCTGGATCGGGCCCTGTGTAGGCTACCTTGAAAAATTTTGAGAACAGTAATCTCCACGACGTTCGCTGGATTGGTCCGCACACAGGTAAAATCACGGCAGCATCGAAACCAACACCTCTCCTGGGAAACCCCCCCCCCAAGGGACAGCAAAGAGAATCTCCCAAAAGATCAACCTACGCCAAACCTTAAATGAGACTAAAACCCCGCACCCCAGGATGTTCCAGGACTTCAGCAGACCCCTTCTGGGGGGACTGCTTCAAAAATGGCTGGGGAAATAATGAAAAAAAGCCAAAAACGAAGCTGGGCCTCCCTTTTCCGCCACACGCAAAGGCCTTTAACAGCAGGTGCCCCACTTCTCATACAGGCTTAAAAAAATTTTATCATTTCTTTGACAGGCGTGTAACAGAAAATTTTTCCCATTTTTTTGATGGGCATGTTGAAAGTTCCAAATTTGTACAGGGAACGTGATAGAAGTATCTCGTTTTTTTTGTATTAGAGTTTGCCCAACTTTGTAAAGGCAGTACGATAGAAGATGTCCCACATAGTGACAGACAGTTAACTAGAAAAATTCTTTGAAAGGGGCAGCATTAGGGGTTCCCATTTTGTGTACATACAGTAACTAAAGATGTTCCATTTTTTTTTACCATGCATATGACAGAAAATATCCGCTTTTTCCTTCAAGCAGGAAAAAACGATTCCCCCTTGTTTTGTTTGGACAGTGAAAAGGTAGAACCCCTTTTTGTTTTTGCACAGACAGCTTTAAGGCAGAATTTCCCCCTGTTTTGGGACAGAAGTAAAACAGCAACTACCCATTACTCGTAAAGACAGCATAAAGGATTTTATCTGACTGCTTTTCAAGGGAATGCAAATGACAGATATCCTTTGCTTTGTCAGACAGTAAAATCACAGAACACCCCCTGCTTTTTCAAACATTAAAATGAAGATAACCCCTACACTGCTTTTTTACAGACAGTGTGATGGGAGAAACCCAAGTTTTTTTCAGACAGTAAAATTTCAGTCTCCCCCGGGGTTTGTGCAGACAGTAAAATGACATATTCCCCCTGCTTTGTGCAGACAGCAAAAAAAAAGATATCCCCCCGCTTTGTCGACAGTAAAATGACAGATTCCCCGCTTTTTGCAGACAGTAAAATGACAGATCCCACTGCTTTGTGCAGACAGTAAAATGACAGATCTCCCACGCTTTTTGGGGACAGTAAAATAAAAGATCCCCCTGTTTGTGGCATAAAATGACAGATCTCCCACTGCTTTGTGCAGACAGTAAAATGACAGACCCCACTGCTTTGTTAAGACCCCCGTTTAAAAATGCAGATCTCCCACGCTTTGTGCAGCAGTAAAATGACAAATTTCCCACTGCTTTGTAGACAGAAAAGACAGATCTCCCACTGTTTTTTTGGAGACAGTTTAAAAGCAAAATCCCACGCTTTTTTGCAACAGAAAAAAGCAGATCTCCCATGCTTTGTGCAGACTATGGTCAAACTCCCACTGCTTTGTGCAGACATAAAATGGGGCAGATTCCCCGCTTTGACAAGAGAAATACGATATCCCATTGCTTTGTCAGACAGTAAAAAGACAGATCCTCACAGCTTTGTCCCACAGAAACCAAAAGATATTCCATGCTTTGTATACTACAAACATGTAATGACAGATATCCCCCTTTCTTTGGCGAAAGAATGGCAAAATTCCACGCTTTTTTAAATAAAATGAAAATCCCCCTGCTTTGTAGAAATGTAATGGCAAATATCCCACTGCTTTGTACCGATAATGTAATGGGAAAAAATTTCCCACTGCTTTTTACCGATAATGTAATGGCAATATCCCACTGCTTTTTTACCATAATTAAAGGCCCCAAAAAACCCACGCTTTTTACCGATAATGTAAAGGCAAAATCCCCCCTGCTTTGTACCGATAAAGAAAAGGCAAATATCCCCCTGCTTTGTACCCATAATGTAATGGCAAATACCCACTGCTTTGTACCGATAATGTAATGGCAAATACCCACTGCTTTTTACCGATAATGTAATGGCAAATACCCACTGCTTTGACCCATAATGTAATGGCAAATTCCCCCCTGCTTTGTTTCCGTAAGTAAGGGAAAAATCCACTGCTTTGTAAACCGTAATGAAGGCAAAATATCCCGTTTGTACATAAAAGAAGGGGAAAAATTCCCAAGCTTTTAAAAACAAAAACAGTTTTCCCCGTTTTTTTAAAAAAGTAAAGTCAGATGTTTTCCTGAAAGTTAAAAAAAACAAAAACCCCCAAAAGACGAGGAGAAAAAACAAACAATGAAAATTCAGCTCCAACAACCAAGACCGCAGCAAAAAAAAAAGGGTGCCTCTCCCCCTTTTTCGCAGCGTGACAAAAAACTCCCTTTTTTTACAAAAAAAACCCCCCCCCCCCCTTTTTTCTGTCGACTGGGCCCGAACCCACAGACAAAAACAAAACAAAAGAAAACTCAGTTCGAACAGTCGAATATACAAAACGACCCTCCCCGAAAAAATCCTCTTTTTTTTTTTTTCATAAGACATCATTTTCCACACACAAAAAAAAAACCGCACTTCTTTTTTTTTTCTTTTTCTTTAAAAAACAGGCAATGATATGTGAACCAACAACAACAAAAAACTCACGTGTTTTTCACTCAAAAAAAAAAAAAAAAAAGATGATAGACACACCGAAGACTCGCGTCTTGATTTGTTTCCAGACAAGTTTTGCAAAAGGGCGCAACCATTGCACCTACCACCCCTCCTTTTTTTCACCATCGCCAACAACCGAACACCCCACAAACACAAAAAACACCAGCAAAACGAAGGGATACCAGGGGGGGGTGCCCCTGGGTAAAAATAATATATAGCACGAGCGTGGCCCCCCCCCCCGCCCGTCGCGGTGCAAGTCAGCCCAGCCGCGCATCTTGCAGCAGCAGGGGAGGGCAAAAGAAGAAGAAGAAGACTTCCCATGGCCCGGGCCTGGCCCCTTTTTCGCGTGGAGAGAAGAGAGAGAGAGAGAGAGAGAAGAGAGAGAGAGAGAGCGCACTACCCCACTGGGTGGGTGTGATAAAATGGCGCGACACTTGCCTCTGGAGCCCCTTTTTTTTTTTTTTGAAACGTACAGAGACACACAACAAAGAAGAAGAGAGAGAGAGAGATGAAGGAGAGAGGGGGGAGAGAGGAGAGAGAGAGAGAGATGGGGGACCAGAGAGAGAGGGGGAGTGAGAGAGAGAGAGAGATGGAGACAGAGAGAGAGAGAGGGAAAAGAGAAGAGGGAAAAGAGAGAGGGAGGGGAAAAAGAGAGAAAGGGAAGAAGAGAGAGAGAGAGAGAGAAGAGAGAGAGAAGAGAAGAAGAGAGATGGGGAGGGAACAGGGAGAGAGTAGGGGTGGGGGTGGTTTGGCGAAGGTCAGATAGGGGGAAAGGGAGCAGACACTTACAGTGGAAAGACAGATACAGGGGTGTGGGAGGGGGGGGTTGCAAAAGTGGGGAAGGGGGGGTGAAGGAGGAAGCCGGGGGGGGGGGGGGGGGGAGGACAGAGACACAGAGAGAGAGAGTTTTAGTGGGAAAGGAGGGCCAAAAAAATTGAGGATAAAAGATTCAAATAAAAAATAGAGAGAGAGAAGAGAGAAGGGGAAAAGAGAGAGAGAGAGAGAGAAGAGAGGTTTTAGGGGGAAAGGAAGGTCGAAAGCTGAGGGGACAGATTCAAAGAGATACGGAATCATGAAGGAAAAGAGAAAAAAAAGAGAGAGAGAGAGAGAGAGAGTGGGAGGGGAGGGGGGGGCTAAAAGGGGCTGGACGAAGGGCAAAAAGGGGGGGAGGGAACAGACACTTTGAGTGAGGGGAGATATAGGGGTTGGGGGGTTCAAAAGGGGGACAAGGGGGAGTGAGAGGAAAAAAAGCGGGGGGGGGGGGGGGGGGGGGGGGGGGAAAAGAGAAAAAAAGAGAGGAGAGAGGGGAGAGAGAGAGAGAGAGAAATTTTAGGGGGAAAGGGGGGCAGAGGAGAGAAGAAACCCAAAGTACTTTAACATACGACTCATAATGAGAGGACAGAAAAAGACAAGGGAGAAAGAGAAGAGAGAGAGAGAGAGAGAAGAGAGAGAGAGAGAGGGGGGAGTTTTATTCAGTATAGGCCCCCCAGCCCCTTTTGAAGCCGTGGGGGGGGGGGGGGGGAGTGGAGGAGAGAGGAGGGAAGGGAGAGAAAGGAGGGGAAGGGGAGGGGCAGAAAAAAAGGAGATAGGAGGAGGAGAAAGTTGCCAGGAGAAAGAAGGGGAAGGGAAAAACGATGGTAATGGGTGGGAAGCGAAAATTAGAAAGAGAGGAGAGAGAGAGAGAGAAAAGAGAGAGAGAAAAAGAGAGAGAGGAGAGAGAGAAGAAAAAAAATTCAGGCAAGTAAAGGGGACAGACACTCAAACAATTGGAAAAGAGAACTTCAGGGGGTGGGGGGTGGGGTTGCAGAGGGGGGGCAGGGGTAATGAGAGAAAGAAACA
>JAMYXO010007031.1:7500-12689 GCA_033310375.1 Conus canariensis | reverse complement strand
GGGGTGTTTTTGGTGTGTGTGTGGGGGGCATGGTGGCGTTGTGTGGTGTATGTTTTTTGGGGTGGGGTGTTGTTGTGTGTTTGTGTGGTGTTGTGTTGGGTGTGTGGTGTGTGTGTTTTGTGTGTATGTGTGTGTGCGCACGCGTCCGTCAGTGAAAGTGTGTGTGTTGTGGTGTGTGTGGGGTTTTGTTGTGGGTGGTGTTTGTGTGTGGGTGTGCGTGCTGCTTGCAAGTGCTTTTCCCGGGTGTGTGTGTGTGTGTGGGGGTTGGTGTGTGGTGTGTGTGGGTTTTGGTTTGGTGATGTGGTGTGTGTGTTGTGTTGTGTGGTGGTGGGTGTGTCTGACTAACCCACCAACGGGCTAGCCTGCGCGCGCGGCGTGTGTGTGGTGTGTGGTGGGTGTGTGTGTGTGTGTGTTTGTGTGTGCGTGGTGGTTTCCGCCCCCGCGCGCGCGCGAGCGCGCGCGGTGTGTGTGTGGTTTTGGGTGTTGGGGTTTTGGTGTGGTTGGTTGTGGTGTGTGTGTGTGTGTGTGTTGTGTGTTGTGTGTGTGTTTTTTGGGTTGTGTGTTTTTGTGGGTGTGGGTGTGTGTGTGCTTCAGGCGCGCAAATGCACGGGGGTGCGGTGTGTGTGTTGTGTGTTGTGTGTGTGGTGTGTGTGTGGTGTTGTGTGCGTGTCCGTGTGTGTGTGTGTGTGTGGTGTGGTGTGGTTGGGTGCTGTGGCCCGCGCGCGCGCGCGGGGTGTTTTTGGGGTGGGTGGTGTTGTGGCGTGGTTGTGTGGTGCGTGCGTGGGGTTTGTATATGTGTGTTGTGTGGTTGTTGTGTGTGGTGTGTGTGCAGCGTGCGCGTTGTGTGTGTGTGTGTGTGTTTTGTGGTGTTTTTTATGTTGTATGTGTGTGGCGCCGCGGCGCTCTGTGCTTGGTGTGGGGTGGTGTGGTGGTGTGTGTGTGTGTGTGGTTGTGTGTGGTGTTTTTGGGGGCGTGCTTGCAAGGTTTTGCTGTGGTGTGTGTGTGTTTTTTTGTGTGTGTCTGAGTCTGTTTTGTGTGTGTGGGGGGGGGGGGGGGGGAGGGAGGTAGTGTGTGCAGTTTTCGCCATCGCTAGACATGAAAAGGGGGGAAAATCAGGCTCTTACCTTTTCTTTTTCGGACCCCTTTTTTTGGGGATGTTGCCCCTAACACCCAAAGCTCACTCCACAGTTTTTTTTTTTTTTTTTTTTTTTTTTTTTTTTTCGTTTAAAATTCCCCGCTTTCAAAAACGGCAGCTCGAGTATGTTTTCCCCTTTCGTTCACAAAAGCATTCAATTTTGGAATGCAAAGTCCCAAAACTGAAGTCTCGTCCGATTTGAACACACAGCCCGCCTGCCGTGCAACCAAAAACCGAAACACCCAAACCTAAAGTGCAACCAACAGAACACCAGCCGACCGACAGTGCAACAACCCCAAAACCCCGCCAGCCCCGACGTGCAACCAACACCGAAACAACCCAAAGACCAAACGGCAACCCCCCGTTTAAAACTCAGTGGCGGACTTTTTTGTGACTTCCTGTACGGGGCTATAAAGAACAACCCCCCGCTGTGACAAAGGGAGGTTTTTTGTGGGGGCGAGGGACTCATTAACCAAAATGCGGTGTGGTTAAAGTTGCCGCTGTCTCCCCGTCTGTCTGTCGTCTGTCTGATTCTTCTCTCTCTCTCTCTCCCCTCTTCTCCCTCTCTCCTCTCTTCTCTCTCTCTCTGTACAAAAAAGTTACAACAAAGTAAAAGTGTTTAGAAGGTGAAAACCAAAAAAGAATGGCCCCTTAACGGCACAAAACAAAATGATGGCCCAGCATCGAGACAGAACATAAAAAGACACCCTTTTATGTTCCCCAACATGAGTGAACCTTGGCGAGCGGGGTGAACACCGGTCTTAGGTGTATCGATGAACATTTAAAGGCGATATATAAACCCGTTGCGAAAGTTGCTCGCAATTTGTTTTTACTCAATGAACTCAGTTATTATGTTGAACCACCATCGGGAAAATTATTTTTGAAGCCATTGCCTTTCTCCATCCCTATCTTTCCACTTTTGTAGTGGGCCGGTGAAAATCCAAAAAAAAATCAACTCTGCATAGACGGGGATTAAGCTGATTCTTCCTGACAAGTTCTTATCAACCACGGGCAAATTTGCAAAATAATGATATTACCACTGCAGAGCCAGCTGACGTATAATAAGGCAGTACTAATGTTTTTAAAGTCCATCAAACATGGCGCCACGTATCTGCTGAGTTTATCCAAATGGCAACAAGCGATATGATTCAAATAATTAATTTTTACCACGTGTCCGCTTGATTTGTTCAAATCTAGTTTTGTATTTTTTGGTCCTCAGTGTGGAACTCTTCTTCCCCCGTCTGCCAAACATGTCAATCACTGCCACCCTTCAAATCAGCAATACTTAAACATTTAGTAGTAGTAGTATACTTTAAATTTTACGTCTTTTCACAAACTATGTGATATTAGACAGTTAAACATTTACTTGAACAATAAATCAACCTTTTGACCTAGTCTCAACGCCCTACTTTTATGCTTGCCTCTATATTAGCTAATGAAAAAGGTGGGGGGGGAGGGGTGGTGGATGTGGGGGGGGGGGGGGTGCGCGTGCTGCGTGACGTGTCGTGTGGGCGTTGTGCGTTTATGTGAGCGCGCGTGTACGTTTCTGATTGTATTTGTGTAATTTTGTAATGGAAATTTTTTTATATTATATTATAATTATTATTTACTATCGTTATTGTTATTATTATAATGTTGCTATATTCTTCATTGTTTTACCATTATTCTTTATGTTTAGTTGAATGTTGTAGAACAGCAAGGACAGATTGGAAGAACAGGTATGCCTGACATCTCTATCCTTCAGTAATAAAGTTTTTGAGTCTTGAGTCTCTCTCTCTCTCTCTCTCTTCTCTCTCTCTCTCTCTTCTCTCTCTTCTACTCTCTTCTCTCTTCTCTTCTCAGTTTGTGTGTGTGTGTGTTGTGTGTGTGTGTGTGTGTGTGTGTGTCTGTGTCTGTCTGTCTGTCTGTCTGTCTGTCTGTCTGACTGTCTGCCTCTGTATGAATTTGCCCCTCTCTCTCTCTCTCTCTTCTCTATCTCTCTCTCTCTCTCTCTCTCTCTCATATTTCTCTCTGTCTGTCTGCTCTCTCTCTTCTCTTCTCTCCTCTCTCTCTCTCTCTCTCTCTCAACCCCCCCCCTTTCCCTCTCTCCTCTCTCTCTGTCGTTTTATCTGTCTGTCTGTCTGTCTGTCTGTCTGTCTCTCTCTCTCTCTCTCTCTCTCTCTCTCTCTCTCTCTCTCTCTCTCTCTCTCTCTCTCTCTCTGCAATCAGTTCCAGTTTGCCAAATCCACGCTTACAGGCTGAAACTGCAGGGGCTGGGGCTGTTTATACTGGTGTCTGGACTCACAGTAAACTGCAGGGGCTGGGTTTGATTATACTGGTGTCTGGACTCACAGTAAACTGCAGGGGCTGGGGCTGATTATACTGGTGTCTGGACTCACAGTAACTGCAGGGGCTGGGGCTGATTAAACTGGTGTCTGGACTCCAATGAACGTGCAGGGGCTGGGTTGACTATACTGATGTCTGGACTCACAATAAGTGCAGGGGCTGGGTTGTCTACTGGTGTCTGGACTCACAGTAAACTGCAGGGGCTGGGGCTGATTATACTGGTGTCTGGACTCACTGTAAAGTGCAGGGGCTGGGGTTGATTCATACTGGTGTCTGGGACTCACAGTAAACTGCAGGGGCTGGGGTTGATTATACTGGTGTCTGGACTCACAGTAACTGCAGGGGCTGGGCTGATGTACTGGTGTCTGGACTCACAGTAAACTGCAGGGGTGGGGCTGATTGTACTGGTGTCTGGACTCACAGTAAACTGCAGGGGATGGGGTTGATTACACTGGTGTCGGACTCACCGTAAAGTGCAGGGGGTGGGGTTGATTACACTGGTGTCTGGCTCACTGTAAAGTGCAGGGATGGGGCTGATTATACTGGTGTCTGGACTCACAGTAAACTGCAGGGGCTGGGGTTGCTTATACTGGTGTCTGGATCACCAGTAAAGTGCAGGGGCTAGGGTTGCTTATACTGGTGTCTGGACTCACAGTAAACTGCAGGGGCTGGGGTTGATTATACTGGTGTCTGGACTCACAGTAAATGCAGGGGCTGGGGCTGATTATACTGTGTCTGGACTCACAGTAAATGCAGGGGCTGGGGCTGATTATACTGGTGTCTGGACTCACAATGAAGTGCAGGGGCTGGTGGTTAGACTATACTGGTGTCTGGACTCACAATAAAGTGCAGGGGCAGGGGTTGATCATACTGGTGTCTGGACTCACAGTAAACTGCAGGGGAGGGGCTGTTATACTGGTGTCTGGACTCACTGTAAAGTGCAGGGGCTGGGGTTGATCATACTGGTGTCTGGACTCACAGTAAACTGCAGGGGCTGGGGTTGATTATACTGTGTCTGGACTCACAGTAAACTGCAGGGGCTGGGGCTGATTGTACTGGTGTCAGGACTCACAGTAAACTGCGGGGCTGGGGTATTGTACTGGTGTCTGGACTCACAGTAAACTGCAGGGGATGGGGTTGATTACACTGGTGTCTGGACTCACCGTAAAGTGCAGGGGATGGGGTTGTTACACTGGTGTCTGGACTCACTGTAAAGTGCAGGGGATGGGGTTGACTATACTGGTGTCTGGACTCACAGTAAATGCAGGGGATGGGCTGATTATACTGGTGTCTGGACTCACAGTAAACTGCGGGGATGGGTTGCTTATACTGGTGTCTGGACTCACAGTAAAGTGCAGGGGCTAGGGTTGCTTATACTGGTGTCTGGACTCACTGTAAACTACAGGGGTGGGTTGAATTATACTGGTGTCTGGACTCACAGTAAACTGCAGGGGCTGGGGTTGATTACACTGGTGTCTGGACTCACAACAAGTGCAGGGGCTGGGGCTGATTATACTGGTGTCTGGACTCACAGTAAATTCAGGGGTGGGGTTGATTATACTGGTGTCTGGACTCCAGTAAAGTGCAGGGGTGGGGCTGATATACTGGTGTCTGGACTCACAGTAAGCATGTCAAGATGTGTCTGTGGTCGGCTAATCCTGTGACAAACTGCAGGGGCTGGGGTTAATTGTGTGTGTGTGTGTGTGTGTGTGTGTGTGTGTGTGTGTGT
>JAMYXO010007031.1:0-5000 GCA_033310375.1 Conus canariensis | reverse complement strand
CTCTCTCCTCAACCCCCCTCCTTTAAATATCTGTCTCTTTATCCGTCTGTCTGTCTGTCTGTCTGTCTGTCTGTCTCTCTTCTCTCTCTCTCTCTCTCTTCTGCGTCAGTTCCAGTTTGCCAAATCCACGCTCACAGGCTGAAACTGCAGGGTGGGGTTGATTATACTGCTGTCTGTCTTTTCTAAGTTCTGTCCCTTGGTCAGTAGAACATGGGTCCAGACTCACTCTGCTGGATCTCACGAGACGGCCTGATTGCAAGAATCTGCTTTGGAGGTCTTGGGTTGGGTTCCACCCACCATGTTGTATTTGATCCTAAGAAAATCCATGAGGGTCGTCCAAGCACAACGCTGCTGCCTGGCTCCTTGTCTTCAGTGTCATACGTCATGTTCATTCTTCCTCTAGGCCTACCACATCATTACTCTAACCTCAAGTGGCGCAGCTGGCGTTGTACCTGAAGCTTCCTCTGGCCAATTACAGTAGGCCTATTGGGGTAGCCACTCACATGTAACACTGTCATGACGCAGCTGCCGTGGCAAGTAGTTAGCATCACGGACTCCCATCTGGAAGGTTGTGGGTTTGATCCTAGTAGAGTCATTTATGTGTTGTGTGTGTGTGTGTGTGTGTGTGTGTGTGTGTGTGTGTGTGTGTGTGTGTGTGTGTGTGTTTAGAATTGAGTCTGCTACGTGCTCAATCGGGAAGAAAAGGGATAATACAGTTGATTTTCATCCAGTTAATGGCGAGTGTTGCTCTCATTTCCTGACAAACACTGCAGGTATCTGTATCTCTTGGGACTGCTGACGCAGGGATATATTATAAACGTAAGCGTAGAGTTCAGCCCTGTCATACAGTCATGGAAATGCAGAGAATCATCTTCGTCATCCTAATCTCCATCGATCAGCATTAAACGTCTCAATTCTGTGGCCTTTCATGCCCTACTCTTGCGGTCTTCTCAGTATTGACATCTTTTCCACATCTGCAACCTTGAAGTGTTTCTGTCAGGATCTCTGGTACTCGGCACATTCATGGGGCTGTCGTTGGACGGACGCGTTGGCGCATCCAGAGTGGAACTCACTCTGGATCTGGATCTGGATCTGGATTGGTACGTCGCTAACATTTACTGGCATAGGCGCGTGTGTGGGGGGTGTGCAGCGTGATGATATTATCGGCTTCTGGCTTTTGCCAGAGCGACTTGAAGCTGTCGAATGACTTTTGGTGGACGATGTTATCGTCGAGGTGGTTCCACTCAGTTATTGTCTTTGGGAAGTATGAGTTACGGTACTGATCGGTGTGTGTTTCAGGAACGCAGTAGCACCTATCATTGTTTCGTATGTAGTTCTCCCTGGGTTTTGTGTCAGGTACGTACTGTTGTCTCTGGTGGAGCGGATGCGTCGTCCTGGTTTCTGAGGTGTGATGAAGTCACTCGGGGTGAACGCTGGCACCAGACCCTCAACCACCCTGTAAAAGAATCCTAGACGTAGTTGAAGCCGCCTTTCTTGGAGTGTAGTGAGCTCATGTTTTCTCGCAGACCGCTATGAAGTCTGGTGTGGTGGAGCGGTAGTCCTTTGCTATAAAGCGCACTGCATGTCTTTGTACACGCTCAGCATGTTGATCTCTTGCTGCATGTGCGGGTCCCAAATGATTGCTGCATACTCCAGGACAGGGTGTACGAGTGCGAGGTAGACATTTCTTTGGCAGGAGGAGGGGCTGTGCCTGAGATTCCGCCGGAGAAATCCTAGTGTGCTATTGGCCTTCTTTGTGATGGAGGTGATGTGTTGAGACCACTTGAGGTTGGCGGCGAATTGGATGCCGAGTATGGGTTTACGAGGGACTTGCTGCGGATGGTATTATTTAGAGAGTAGAATGTAGGAGGGTGGAGAATTTTGCAATGCTCATGATGTAACATTTGAAGCATTGAACTGCATGCCCCATTTGTCTGCCCATGACTCTAGTGACTTGAGGTCCTCTTGTAGAGTGTGGTGGTCATTAAAGTCGTTGATCTCCTGTAAATGAGGCAGTCATCTGCGAATAGGCGTACTTGGGATTGACTGCTTCTGGGAGGTCATTTAAGTGGCACAGGAATAGGAGGGGGGCCGAGCACGGTGCCTTGTGGGACTCCTGAGTCGACAGTTGTGGCGTTGGATGTGCACCCTCTACGTAGCGTCTGTCCACACAGTCTGCGACGCACCTGTCCAAGCCGAGCTTGCTTCAGAGGGTCAAGCAGATGGTTACACTGTCCTTTGTCAGTGTCAGTCTGTGACGCACTCTGTCCAAACTGTCCACATCCAGCTTGCGTCAGAGGGTCAAGCAGCTGGTACACTGTCTTTCTGTCAGTGTCCCCTCCGGGCCCAGCAGTGGTACTGTCAAAACCGTCCCTAGCCATTGTAACCGTTACGGCTGTACTGTCGCAGTGCTAGGGCAAAACTTTCTCCTATAACCGGAGGCCCTAACACTGGTTTAACACTAGTGTTACTGCACTGTAGTACGATGTAGCCCCTAGCTAACTACAAGTTAGCTAGTCCGCTGTCCTGAAGGCCGAGTGTCGAGCTCCCTAGATAACTACAAGTTAGCTGTCGCTCTCTCCTCAAGGCCTAGCGTCGCTAAATAACAACAAGTTAGCAGGACCGCACTCTTCAAGCTCCCCTGTCGTACTGCGGAGTTCGTCTGTTGTTTACCTGAGTGTCAGTGAACACTTCTCACGCGAGGTGCACTTCCGTTGAACTCGCCTATGTGCGCAGAAACCGTGCGTCACTACAGATCAAAGTGCAGAGCCCAGCGGGCGGGTAAAAGAAACGGTCGGCAACGATCGGCGACGGTCGGCACGATCGGCCATAATTCACAAAATTCAGTCTAAATCATTCTCACAATCACCTGCTACATCCCCACCCTCTCTCCATCGCTCTCACAATCACAATCACAATCGTCACAATCACATTGTCGTCATCCTCAAAATGTGTTACTCACATTTTGAGTGTCACTCTCTCAAAATGTGTTAACTTTCGAACGTCATTTTCCCTCAGAATTTAAACATCTGTCATTTTACGGTCACATAAGATATTTCGGCTGTAACACGATCTTTCATTTTGCGATTTGTGTGCGCGATTTTGTGCCGCGGACATGGATTCTTGGAGACGCCGGGCAGCGCGATACCATGTGGTGCCTGCTACAAAGGAACTGACAGCACTCGTTGCATTTATTGCGAGGTAGGTCTTGTTACTTCACATGTTTTCACACACACACACTCTCTCTCTCTCTCTCTCTCTCTCTCTCTCTTCCTTTCTTCTTCTCTTTCTTTGTCTCTCTCTCTGTCTGTCGGGTTCCAATCTAATTTACAGCCAAATAAAGCCTCAGAAAAGGGCAGTGACAGCCAGTCTAGGGTGCACGGGGTGGGAGAGTGGGGTAAAACAGATCACAACAACAGACAGGTCTTGCGGCCTTTAAGTGTCAAGTGGGAGACAAAACGATTGGGATAAATGACTTGGGAGGTGTGGAGAGAAAATGGGTAAATTACGCACGTTTTCACTTCAGATATGCCAGACTGGGACCACAAGCCTGTGAAGACCTGAAGAGACCCGATGGGGCCTGCGGCAGATGAAAAATGGAGTACGTCTGCAAGAAGTGCAGAGCCCCAGAGGGCGACTTTGACTTTGCGATTGGTATCCCCGACTTGATGTCGTAAGCCGATATCACAAATCTCTTCTCTCTCTCTCTCTCTCTCTCTCTCTCTCTCTCTCTGTCTCTGTCTGTCGTCTGTCTGTCTCTCTCTCTCTCCTCTCTCTCCTCTCTCTCTCTCTCTCTCTCTCTTCCTTTCTTTTCCTTTCTTTGTCTCTCTCTCTGTCTGTCGGGTTCCAATCTATTTACACGCCAAATAAGCCTCAGAAAAGGGCAGTGACAGCCAGTCTAGGGGTGCCGGGGTGGAGGAGTGGGGGTTAAAACATCACAACAAAATTCCACCTGACCGGCAGTCCTTCCAGGGGGAAAAAAACCGCAACAGAGAAAAAGAAAACGGGCTGAACAAAACCACCACACCCCTCAGAGATGCAAAATTTCGGAAACGATAACTCTCTCTCACACCACACACCCACACACACACAAACACACACACACACACACACACACACACACACTCGCACGAACACACACAACACCACACACACACACACACACACACCACACACACACCAACACACTACACACACACACACACAGAGTCATGTATTTTGTTAATTGCTGTGGGGCTCTGCAATTCTCATATGTTGTGTGTAAACTGTTTATTTATAAAAAAAGCAAATGATGCTTAAGTACCGGCCCTTAAGTACAGGTTTAAATTTATGTGTTCTGCGAAAAATTGAATTCTTGGTAATGGAATGTTGAGTTCTGGATGTGTGGTGTGTGATTTGGGAGAGGAGAGAGAGAGAGAAGAGAGAGAGGAGAAGAGGAGAAGAGAGGATGAGAGAGAGAGAGAGCGAGAGAGAGAGGCCTCACTAGAGGCAACATGATAACTAGACAGTGTAACTAGTAGTGTAACTGATGGCATTTTCAAGGAAGGGGGAGGTGGTTCCACAAGAGTGTACCTGAATAAGAAATGCTTGTTTTGAAAAATATCAAATACGGGGCTTAGGGAAAGAATAAATTCATTTCATGAGGAATATGGAGGCAGGGAACATGTGAACGATTACTAATATAAGATGGAAGTTTATACGTTCCTGACAGTCGCCGACATCGCCGATCGTTGCCGACCGTGCCGATCGTTGCCGACCGTCGCCGATCGTTGCCGACCGTTTCTTTTACCGCCCGGACCCAGCCAGCCAGTCCAGATGACAGATGCACGGGGTGCATCAGGCAGTTTTCACCTGAAGAGATCACTGCATTCCGCTGTCAGTGCTTGACATGGAGAAAGGTGGGTGCTGTTAAACTTAACAGATGTGTGTGTGTGGTGTGTGTGTGTGTGTGTGTGTGTGTGTGTGTTGTGTGTGGTGTGTGTGATTAAAATGAAAAAAAA
>JAMYXO010007030.1:0-12689 GCA_033310375.1 Conus canariensis | reverse complement strand
CGTTCATGCGCCCAAAGAAACCCCCTGGGCAGTTGTCTGATGTTATTTTCGGCAGTCGATTACCACTTTCCAAGCACCGAGCAATTGGGTTTTTTTTCCAAAAATTTGGGGTCGAGTCAGTTTGTTTCAGTGCATTGATGATGTTACAGTTTTTGGGCCCCGAATATGTCCCCTACTGTAAGGGGGGGTGGATGGATAGGGGGGGGGGAAAGGGGTAGGAGAGGGGGAAGAGAGAGAGTTGAACTCAATTAAACCCCCAACCCAGCTCTTTGGTTTCCTCTCTCTTTTTTTTTTAAATCGGGTTTGGATCGAACCAACCATACCAACCCCCGACCCAAGACAGTGGTGCTCACGCTAGGCCCCCTTTTCATGTTAGGCTCCCCCCCCGGGCCCCAAAATGGCATTTGTTTTTCAGCCCCTTTACATTCAAAAAACACCTGACCAGCGTCACAGCCTTCACCACACTGCTCGTGAAGAAATAATCTCAGAGCCAGAACGCCGGGAGTAGAAGGGCCTTCCACCCCCCATTGAAAAGTTTTTTTTCGAGAAATCTTTTGTCCCTGAGTCACAATAGAACGACTACAAGCGTCTAAAGTTTTTTAAACCCTTGGTTTCGGGGGGCTGCTCTTCAACGAACATTCTATCCCCTAGGGTCCCGACAACCAAGGGGGCCCGATCCCCATGTAAGGGTTGGGTTGTAAAAGTGCAGGGGAAAACAGCCCCCTTCAGCCCCGTCCTGGGGCAAAACCAGCATCCCCCCTAAAAGATGTTTCCCTTTTCCAAAACTCAAGCCCACTCGAAAAATACAACACCAACCAGGGCCCCACGGTCCCCCAGGTGCCCCCCCGGCCATACTCGGTCTCCCAGACCAGACCATCCCCCAGCCATGGTAAAAGGGGAGGCTCTCAAGAGCTCCTCAGCAAAGGCGCCCCCAATTACGATGTGGTAAGTCCAAGGGGTGTTCTCTCCAAAAAACCCGTCTGCCCCGACCAGCCGTGGGCAAATTTCTGCTGATGCCGCCTCTTTAAATGGCAATCCAGCTACCAGCTAGGTTTCCCCTCACTGCGATTTTTAACCCCCGTTTGAGGGGTTTAAAGGGGAGAAAGAAAATCGTGGAGACGGGCAGCAGAGAGTCTCAGAAGAAAGCCCCTTCAAGCAAGTGTTTCGGCCCCTTTTCTCCTGAATCTAGGGGGGTTGGGCCACACCCGGTTCATGACTCCCGGATGTCCCTCGCTGCCCCCTTTTTTTTTTTTTCCCCCCCTCTTTGGAGAGCCATGGCTGGATTCGAACCCGACCCTCTGGACATGCTCATTTTCCACTTAATGACTCCGTTTAACCGAGCCACAGGGACACCTGATATTTGTAGGGAAATTAAGCCTTATGAAGTTCACTTTTTGTTTTTCCTTACCCAAACCCGCTTGAACACCTCTCTGCCGCTTTGCCATTGCTTTCAGGGGTTGGTTTTTTCCTTCCCTGCAACTGAGAGCTGTTTTATGGGCTGTATGCAGACGTTCCCACAAAAACCCCCCTAGCTCCAATTTCTGAGTGAGGACTTGCCGTAGCTTCCTCCCGGCTGTTTGCCAGATCAGCATACTTTTCAGTCTTGTAGTTTGGCTGCCTCCATTCTGTTCTCATATGGACCGAAAGCCGTCATGACAGCTGTTTGGGTTTGACTTAGAGTGGACTACTATGTCTGGTCTCATGCTACTCTTGTATGATCTCGGGTGATCTTCCATTTGGAGGTCTGCAGTGCACCCCCATCATCTGCCCCGCCCCAGCAGACTCTGCCTGCATTTTCGAGTGGCACGTTGTTCTTGGCCTGATTTGCTGCCTCCTGCCGTGAAGAATGTTGGGGGGCTTTGGAGTCCCGTTTTCCCTTTTTTGGGGGTGGTACTAGCCCAGATCTTGTACAATCTCTTTGAGCACTTGGTTGTGCCTCCATGTGTACCCTTTTTGGCCACGGCTACTTTAATGGCTTGGACATGCTCCATGTTTTGTTTTTCATGGCAGAGGGGGGATGCAGGATCGCTGTTTTTTCCCCCCTTCACCAGGTTTGCTTTTAGGGGGGAAAAAAGGGCAATGCAGATTGAGAATGAGCTGATCTGAGAGGGGCCATGCGCCCGTTCATTCAAGTGAGATTCTTTGGAGTGCATTCTCCCACGTTTCCCTTCCCTTGTGGCTCTGCTGGAAATGCTTTTGGAGTCTTTTTTTGGGCTTCTTCTTTTCTATCTCCTGAATCATAGTCTCTTTTGGCTTTTTCCCTTTTTCCTTTGACCACCATTCAGTTTTGGTCACCCCCCGTCCTTGTCTCTTGGTTGTGTGTGTCCTGTTATTTTTTGATCTTGAGATTTTTTTGCAGAATCCATCCCTCTTGAACTTTCCATTTTCTGCCCCGTCTTCAGCTGGGGCTTGATTGTTCTTTTCCACCTTGTCTCCTGGTCCCCCCCGCATGTTTGAAGTCTGATCCCTTCCCCTGGCTTTGATTTCCTCCGGATGGATTTCAGTGGTTTTGGGTTTTTAGCTTTGCTTTGGGGACGTACAGCGCTAGTCGTCGACGGGTGGGACACAAACCTTTCCTTGTGAACTTTTTTGATTTTTGGGTTCCATTGCCCCCTATCTGGTGCAGATGTCTATTCATCAGAGCCCGGGAGCTTGGTATCGCAGAACTGCAGAACCAGACCTTGTACTTCCCGGGGGCCCCCACACTGGTCAATGGTCCCCAAGCCTTCCTCCGCCATCTGCTTGGTTTCTTTTGCTTTTTGTGTGTCTTTCAGGTTCATCATACCATCTTTTCCAAAACCTTTACTGGTTCTTCTTTGACTGTTGGAATGGCCCGGTTGGCAACACGAAGACCACAGACCCGGGCCCCTTTTCCTTTTAGTGAAGGGCTCCGTGTTTTTTTGGTTGAATTTCATTCTGGTGAGGCAACTATGTCGTCCACCTCTCCAGCACATGACTTTCTCGTCTTCTCTGGATGAAATCACTTTTAGTGTCATCCATGAAGGCCTTGAGATGGGGGCATCTTGTATCCATCCCCAAAGGTCTGTTTGTCTCGCGTTGTTTGTTGCTGCTTTCAAGATGGAGTTCCAGGGCCAGCACGAACAGTATTGGGGAAATTGCACGCCCATTGCAATCCCCACTTCCAAGTTGATCCAGTCGTGTGTACTCCTTGGTAGAGAACCGCATTGAGAAGCCATTGAAGTACTTCTTGAGCATGTCGCGGATGTTCTTTGGCACATGGTACATCTCAAGAGCCAACTGTATCATCTCATGGGGCACAGATCCATATGCGTTTGCCAGATCAAGCCACACTACTTTCCATGTCTCCTCTTTTCTGTTTTTGCTTTTTGGATTGCGTCCCAGATCATTGTGGGTGTTTCTACACAGCCAGCCACGCCTGGGATGCCACTTTCTGGACTGACACATCCAGTAACTGTTTTCCATCAGGTACTTGGTCAGCCTTGCTCCCATGACAGAGAAGAAGATTTTCCCTTCGACGTTCAGTAGTGGTTTTGGGGCCTGAACTGGCTGATGTCACTTGAGTTTTGCTCTTTGGGGATATACAACACCATCTGCCGTCATCCACTGGCCGTGATCTTCTGGTTTCTCCAAGCCGATCGCAGCAGCCTGTGGAGCCACTCCAGCACCTTGGGACATTTCTTGTAAAGTGGTAAAGGTATTCCGTTTGGCCCTGGTGATGATTTGGCTCGGGCTTTGTCGCCCACCTTCTTGATTTCCCCCAACGTTGAGGCTTGCCATTGAACTGTTCCTCAGGGTTGGTTGGCCCCACCAGAAACCCTTTAATGTCGAGTGGTGCTTTGCTCTGGGGGGTCAGAGTATTTTTCCTCAGATGCGCTCAAGAAAATCCTTTGTCCACACTTAGGGTCCAGATTTAGGCTGCTCAAACAGTGTTCTGGCAAACTGGAAGGGGGGGGGGGGGGGGGGGTCTCTGAAGAAGCGCTCTTGGTCTTCTTCTTTTGCTCTTCCTCTTCCTCGCAGATTCCGCTTTTCTGAGGGGGCTGTGTTTTTCTTTCAGTCTTTCCACAGTTTTTCCAAGCCTTGTTTTTCAGCTGGCAGTGCGGTCTTTATTTGCATCTTGAGGTTTTTCTTTTTGGACCTGATCTTGTCCATCTTTTCTTGGCGTCTGGAAATTTTTTTGGAGGTGTTTTATCTTTGGGTAGTTTTGCTCCATAGGCGTCTTTTACATGTGGCATACACAATGTCCCCATATGTGGCTAGTTTGTGTTCCAGGGTGCTTTTCCCTATCAGTGCATCGAGTCTTTGGACGATTTTTGCATCCAGTTTCTCCCAATCTTCAGTTTCGTTTGCTCGTGGCAGGTTGAGTTTCAGGCGCCTGGCATCGAGGGCCTGTGCAAATTCCTCATCCGAACCAACAGCGTGGATGTCCTTGGCACTGTGGTTTAAATCCTGGCCTTGGTCTTCCGACGCCCTTATCTGCTGATGCAGTGCGCTGCTGCTCATTCAGATGAGTCTTCACACATCCCATCTTTGTTCTGTGGATCTTCATGCCACGGGTGGTAGCGAAAGGGCTTTCCACAGACACATGGATATTCCCATTTGGTCCATTTTTCATAGTCCGTTTGGGATTTCCCAGTCATGATTGGTTGAGCACCGATGGATTCATCATTCTCTCCCCCTTTTTCGTGAATCCTGGGAGCATCTTAACCACTACAACTCTCCCGTTTCTCAAGGGCTGGGCAGAATCGTACCCTTTACAATAAATATTTTCCCTGCGGAACATGTCCTGTGTTTAAGCCATGACAGTAGTCCAGGAAAGCTTGTCTGACCATTGGGAACAAGAAAAGTAGTGAACTTGCATCTTTGGGCGAAAACATCATACATTTGTAAAAAAACAAATAAATAATAAATAAATAACAGGTACCTTTTTGTTTATTTCAGCCATTTAAATCGGGAAATTTTTTATGCTACCTCCAGCGTTTTTTAAACCATATTCGTCGGTATTTTTCTCTTCAGCTACAGCGGGCAGTTGAAAAAATTCGTTAGCGACAAACGTGTCTGAATACTGTCACTTTGATACTCTTTCCGTTTTATGGATAAGAAATCTGATTGTGTTTGTTTCTATTTCTTGACGACGAGCATATGGAGGATTTTAGAAGGGGCGTTTTTGTATCAGTTCCCGAGGTCTGCTGATCTTGTATGGCTCATAGCTGCTTTTTTCGATGACCTCCATCACCAATACAATCAGTACTGGAAAAATTGCAAAAGCCCACTGCAATGTCGACTTCTAGATTCAGCCAGTCTGTTGTGTATTCCTTTGTGTGGAACCCCACTGAGAAGCCATGAAAATACTTCTTCAGCTTTTTTCGGATTTTTTTTTGGGACATAATACATCTCAAAAAACAGTTGATTATCTTGTGTGGAAACTGATCCATATGGCATTTGTCAGATCGAGCCGTCTTAGCTTTTCCCGGGTTGCTTCCTAAACCATAGGGGCGGTTCTACATCTAAGGTAGACATTCATATTTCTTAGTTCCCTGTAATCAATAATTGGCGCGCTTGCGCATGTACACGCGCGAACGCGCGCGCGCGCGCACGCTCAGAGAGAGAGAGAGAGAGAGAGAGAAGGGGAAAAACAACGGTAAACAGAGAGAAAAGGGATAGAGGGGAGAGGGACAGACAGACAGACAGACAGACAGAGAATCTTTTGAAGGGGCTTCTTAATGGAAATAAAGCCTCGATTTCTCAGAGCTCTTACAGGGATTATACGAACGTCAATCATTATTTTTCCTCTCTTTTTGTCTGTTTAGCACTATTTCTCTTCTCTCTCTCCTCTCTCTCCTCTCTCTCTCTCTCCCCTCTCTCTCTCTCTCTCTTTTGTAGCTTAATGTAAGAAGCGCCAACAAAACTTAAGGGGACTGTCAGCTATTTATTGTTTTAAAAAAAAAATGCTGTTGGATTGGGATAAACACGCCGGAGACGTAGTCTCTCATTCTGTTGCCAGTATCAGTAATGTTGAGAGAGAGAGAGAGAGAGAGAGAGAGAGAGAAGAGAGGAGAGAGAGAGAGAGAGAGAGGGGAGAGAGAGAGAGAGAGGGGAGACGCATCCCCTTAGCGTTCTGGAAATCCAGATTTTCCCTGTACGCAACTTCAAGAACTTTTCCCCATCCTCTTTTATATCTTCTGCTGGAACTTCGAGGTTCATTTTCTGCGAATTGTTTCTGTATGTACCTTTTTTCTTTCCAGGTTCTGTCGTCAGTGATATCTAAACCCATCACCAGGGCGTAAATGGCTGTGAAAACCACGGAAAAGAGTTTAAATTTCACAGTTCCAGATTCAGTTTCAAAACGAAGTGAGTGAGGATGGAATATAAAGCAACATTTAGAAAGAGAAGGGTTAGTTACCGCCACAGACGCAGACAAACAGAGTACAGGACAAAACACAACGCGTTTCGACCTCTTGGATCTTCTTCAGGCAAAAAACAAATAACATTTTGAACAGTGAAAAGAAAGAACGAGCAACCACTTATCTTTTCATATTCGGCGCAAAATGACTTTTGGGATGAAACGAGGCCGTTAAGGGAAGGGATCATCGGAGTTGAAATAGTGGATGATGACCGAGGTTCAACTTTTATCGGGGAAAACGAGATCATTCTGAACAAAGTGCACAGATGATTTCTAATTTACCTTTATCACTCTCTGAGACGTGTGCGTTTATACCCCGGAATAACACTATGCCAGGTATCATATTCTCAATAAAGTTCAGTCGAAAAACCAGGGCTAAAGACTTACCTATGTTTTTCCTTGTGTATCATCAGTTAAGGATAGCCAGAAAAAATAAATACGATGTGTGTGTGTTTGTGTGTGTGGGGGGGGGGAGGGGGGAGTGCGCACCTACTTCGGCTGGTAAAATGCAGAATTTATGGACACCTTTTGTACTATGATACTGCATATGATTTTTGGCACTGCATCAAAATCCATGTGGAAATTTTTTTCTTTTTTCACTTGGAGTTCACGTGCACAATTACGTGAAATGCGCCCCACGATCAATGGTAGTCAGGGATGTATCATCAGCAGGGCGATCAGCATTTTCTGTACTCTGTCACCTGTCCGTTTGGTTATAAGACACGCGTGAAACCCGGAAGACCCCGTAAGATCTTACAAGTGTAGTTTTGGATCGCCTTAAAAAATTATGAAAAAATTTTTGCTACAGCTGACCAGCCGCCACGGTGAAGTGGTTAGCGTCGCAGACTCCCGGCAGGGAGATCGTGGGTTCGATTCCCACCAGAGTCATGTGGGGTTTTTCTGCCCCAACCCGGGTCCTAAACCCCGAGTTGATTTGCCATGAGCTCATAAAATTTTCGAAAGACCTGGGGCCACACAGTCCATTTCATCCACTAAATGGAATGCGTTTCTGAGAGTGGTGCTCGAATTTCCTGACCAACACTGCAGCTGTCTGTATCTCTCGGGCCTGGGGGGCGCCAGGATATATTACGAAAGTAAACATAGAGTACAGCCCTGTCATGCAGTCTCAGACTGGAATGGAAATCCCTAGCATCATTTTTATTCATCCCCATTCTCATTGATCAGCATTTAAAAAAAAATTTTGCTATAGCTAGCGCCAGTTTCCCCAATTTTGCTCGTTTGATATTACAACAACGGAAACAGCGGGTGGCAGTTCCAAGCTGGCTGGAATGGATGGCCGGGTTTTTTCACGATCATGGCGTGACGTTCACGCTTCGCTGCTGTCGTGCTGATGTGGCCGACAATGTTTGGGTTATCAGACAGCAGCAGAGCTGACCACTCAACTCTCGGCACATTTTAACCTCCCTTATACCCTTTTCTTTAATGGTCAGCCTTAATGGTTCAAGAACTTCCGTTTGTATTGCATACTTTTTTTTTTATTTTTTTGCAAAACGTATTTCAAAGATTTCCTTTTTTATTGTGTAGTTTTTTTTTGCAGACTTCCCATTTCTGTCCTGCTATCAACAGGCTGATTTCGGTGGCAGTTAGATCTATTATCCTCCACATTGTGGTAATAGTTTAACGAAACTCTTGTTTCTATTTAAGCATAGATTAGGGAACGCCACCAGTCCAATTCCACTGATGAGTGCACCCTGAAGTCGAAAAATGGATTTCTTCTAACAGGTGAAACATGTGTTTGTCTCTTCGGGCAGAAGTTAATGGCTCTCACATGCTCCTACTGAACAGTGTGACACTTTTCACGCCTTTTTTCTCATCCCATCTCACTTTCTATGCTCCGCCAACCCTCCTTTCATTGCCCTTTTCCGGGTCTTTTCCTCTGTAAACCCGTGCTAAATGAGTGTGGGCAGTGGACAACTCGTTTGCCTGCAAAAATTTTAGCAATAAATATTTCATTTAGCATGTATTTGTATTATCTATCTATCTATCTATCTATCTATCTATCTATCTATCTATCTACTGTCTGTCTGTCTATCTATCTAATTCTATCTATCTATCTGTCTGTCTGTCTGTCTGTCTGTCTGCCTGCTGCCTGCCTGCCCGTCTGCTTGGGCTGTCGTTTGTTTATTTCTCTCAGTCTCCCTTTCTATCTGTTCATCTGTCTATCGACCCATCTATCTAGCTGTCTGTCTGTCTGCATATTTTGAGCAATTTGAAATGGAAGTGCAGCCTGTCTGAAAACGTCTCAATGGGGTCTTCTTCTTTTTTTTTTTGATTGAGGGCTGCTTTCCAATTCTCCTGCTTTTAGGGCCAGATAAACGAGCGTGGCAAAACATGTCAATCTTGGAGGCGAGAAGGCCATGATTTCTCCTTCAGATTCCAAACAGTCTGGAAAAAAGGGTTCCTGTTTACAAACTGTTTGCTGAAAAGGGGAAAAATAATGGTCTGATGTGTTTCCCCCCTTTTTGGGAAGGACCTCTCTCTCTCTTACACCTGTGGCATTGTTCAGCAACATGTGTGTATGCATGAGTGCGTGCAATGCGTGCCTGTGTCTGTTTGTCTGTTTGTGTGCATTCGAACGGTGTAATGCATGTGTGCATGTGTGGGAGAGGGGGAGAGTGTGTTTGTGTGTGTGTGTGTGTGTGTGTGTGTGTGGTGTGTGGTGTGTGTGTGTTTTGTGTGTGGTGTGTGGTGTGGTGTGGTTGCTTAACCTGGGATGTGGTGTGTGCTTAACTCTCATGTGTGTGTGTAGTGTTGTTGGTGCGTGTGTGTTGTGTGTGTGTGTGTGTGTGTGTGTGTGTGTGTATGTTGTGGTGTGTATGTGTGGTGTGTGTGTGTGTGTGTGTGTGTGTGTGTGGTGTGTGTGTGTGTGTGTGTGTGTGCGCGCGAGCCCTTTAAATGTGTACAGTCTGGTTAGGTAAAATATTAACCCCGCCACTGCGATCACACACACACACACACACACACACACCACACACACACCAAAACACACACACATACAACACCACACACACACACACACACACCACACACCACACACCACACACAAACCACACACACAACACACACACACACACACACACACACACACACACACACCACACACACTTACACTTACACTCACACTCACCCACCAAAAAAGGGAAGAAGAAGAAAAAGGTCGGATAATGTTTGAAAAATCCTGACTTTCCCCACGCGACCTTTTCCGCCAGACATACAAACTCGTTCGTCTCCTGTTCTTTTTTTTTGTTTTGGGTTTTTTGCTTTGCAACAGGCAAGACAGGAAAGGCTCTTTCAGAGTCCAAACTAACAATGTTTGATAGACTTCTGGTAAAGTCCGCACATACTGAACAAAGGGGGGGATAAAGGAAACGCATGAGATCATTTTTGTTTTTGGAATTCTTTTTTCACTGTACGTTTGAAATATGTATGAACTATACATAAAGCAAAGCAAAAAGTGACACGGCGAATTTTGAAAATGATGAAACAATTAACATAAACAAATAGCCGAACAGATTGCGTGTGCGTATGGGCACGCATTCTAAGACAGGGCAGTACTGTGGGCGTTTTGACGTTCAAATCCACTGCCTTCGGAGAAAACAAAACGAGTTATGTAATCTTAAGCTATGCAAAAAGGGTCTGTAATAACTCTAATCTGGGGGTAAATTTTGAAATATTTTTAGTTAAAACTTCAGTAGCTAGTTGTTATCATCTGTCTGCCCCTGTCAGTCAGTCAGTCAGTAGTCAGTCTGTCATCATCATCAGTCACAGTCGGTGGGCCCGGCGGTCATTTGGGTCAGCCGGTCGGTGGGTTGGGTTGGTTGGCTGGCGGTTGGTTGGTTGGGGGTTTGGGTTTGGGTTTTGGGTTGGGTTGGTTGGGTTGGGTTGGGTTTTTTTTGGGTTGGTTGGTTTTCGTTGGGGTTGCATGGTGGGTTGCCTGGTTTTGGTGGGTTTGGTTGGATAGTTTGTTAATTACTTAGGAGGATGAGTGAGTGAGAGTGAGTTGATTAATTAATAAGTTCAGCAAAATTTTTTAACGAAGAAAAAACAAAATGTACCATAAGAAATGGTTAGCTACGTTAAAGTTTTTGCATTTCCCATTTTCAATCACATTGTACCTCCAAACGAAGCCCCCCCTCTCTTTCCTCCCCTCTTCTCTCTTCTCTCTCTCCTCTCCTCTTCTCTCTCTCTTCTCTCCAAAGATTTATTTAGCCGAGGGAGTGCGAGGTAAATTTAAAAATGATTTTTTTTTTTTGTGTTTTTAGGAACAAACATTATCAGGCGGTCTTTTTTTTTTTTCCAAGCTTTGGGAAAAAACAGTACAACAACCAACGAAAGGGATGCTGATCCCAAAAAATTTTTTTTCTTAAATGTGGGCGAAAGAACACAAAAAGAAAGAAAAAAGAAAGAAGAAGAAACACGTTTTTAAGATAATAAAAAAACCATCACTAACTTTTAACAGAAAAAAGTGACAGTTCGATTCGCGCAAAAGGCATAGTTTTTACCAATGCATTGTTGTAAAAAATATGTATAACAGAAAACATCGTTTGTGATTACACACAAACGCATTTTTCGAAAAACGCTCCAGGGAAAAACAATTGGAAGTTAACACTAAAAATTAAAAGGAGGGGGTTGTGTTGTGTGGTTGTGGTGTTGTGTGTGTGTGTGGGTGTGTGTGGTGTGTGGGGGGTTGTGTTTTGTTTTTTGCTAGAGCGTGAAAAATAATGCCCTCGGGGTCCCGATCGGGCCCTTTTTTTCTGCTTGAGGGGGTTTTTTTTTACCTTGGACGATCGGGGGCCCGGTTTTTGTTCTCCTTTGCGGCGATTTTTATTATTTTTGCCTTTATTTTAACCTTTTTTTACCTTTTAGGGGAAAAAGGTAAAGGTTTTAAAAGCAGAGGGAGGGGAAAAGGGAATGGGGGAGGAAAAAAAAAAATAATCAGGTAAGTTTGGGACAAAAAACAAGCCTTATGTTTTTCTTTTTCTACATGGGTTCTGATTTGTCTATTGGTTTTAACATTTTTCCCTTTTTCCCCCTTTTAAAGAAAACAGCTTCTCCGTCTCTGTTTCTCTCTCCCTTTCTCTCTCGTTTGTCTGTTGTTTTTTGTTGTCTGTCTGTCCCTTCCCGCCTCCTCTCTTTTTCCTCTTGTTTAAATATATTTAAAATATAATAAAGATAACGATCGATCTTTCGACATTTGATAGAAAACATAGATAGTAATAGATAGATAGATAGATAGATGATAGATAATAGATAAAGATAGATAGATACAAGAAAAGAACAAAAATAACAAAAACTTGTATTAAAATGAAATTTCGAGTTTATTCACCTTTTCAATATTGACAAGATAAGGTATTTTAAATACATAGTGTGTGTTTATTGGGCGTGTTGTTTATGTGGGGGTGTGGGTGTGGTGTGTGTGTGTGTTGTGTTTGTGTGTGGGGGGTTTGTTTGTGTGTGGGGGTGTGTGTGTGTGTGTTTTGTGTGTGTTTGTGTGGTGTGTTTTGTGTGTGTGTTGTGTGGGGGTGTGTGTGTGTGTGAACAACCGAACAAAGAACCAAACAACAACCACGTTGAAGTTTTCCCAAATTTCGACCTTTTTGGTCTTCCTCGGGGGCTATGGGTTGTGGGGTTTTTGGGGGGGGTGTGTGTGTGTGTGGTGGTGTGTGTTGTGTGGTGGTTGTGTGTGTGTGGGGGGGAAAGAGAAGAGAGAGAGAGAGAGAGAGAGAGATCCTAGAATGTATAAAACAAAAAAAAAATTTGTCAAATAAAATTTTTCACCTTCAAGAAACAGTTAAATACAAGATAAAAAGGAACGTGTACTGAAAATCATGTTTACTACAAATTGAAGTTTTTAAAAACGACTGTTTTGCAAGAATAGTGTTTTTTTTTTTTTTGTTTCTCAAAGCGTATGGTTGAATGTCAAATAGCCCCAAACGTATTAATTTTGTTTTTGTGAAAGCCCTTTTTCCCCTAAGGGAATTTTATTCAATTTTTTAAAGGGGGATTTTTTCCCATTTTCAAATTTTTTTTATTTTTTTTTGGGGTTTGTTTTATTTTTTTATATTTTTTTAAAAATTTTTTTTTTTTTTTTTTGGGTTTTTTGAAAATTTGTTCTTTCCCCCCCCCCTTTTTTTTTTTTATTTAAAAAAAAGGAATTTTTTTAAATAAAAAAAAAACCCAAAAAAACCCCCTTTTTAAAAAAAAAAAAAAAAACAAAAAAATTTTTTTTTTTTTAAAAAAAAATTTTTTTTTTTTTTCCCCCCAAAAAAAAAAAAAAAAAACAAAA
>JAMYXO010007029.1:0-12689 GCA_033310375.1 Conus canariensis | reverse complement strand
GTCCCCCAAGGTCCGCAACCTCTCGTTGCGAGACCTCCTAGCAGCATCCAACTCCTCTCGCCATATCTTCTGCGGAAGGCGTCGTCTTTGTGCTTGCTGTTCCATTGTGGTGCGATAAACACTGCCCGAATCACACTGTGAACCACTGTTTGTCCGGTCCCAAAACAGCAAATGTGACGCTGACCTCTCCCCCTGTTTACCCCCAGAATGAGGGGTCACGCAATTCACGTGCTACCATGCTGCATGTTCCAGCGTGAAGGTGCAGGCAACAGTGTGATTGTCTTTCACATTGTTTTGTGTTGCTGGTCACGTGTTTATTGAAGTCAGTTCAAAATGATTTCTTTCAGACACTGTTTTTAATTGCTGATCCTAGCAAGTGTTGAGTGGTTTATATAGTAAACCCCTTGGGACCCACTGACCGTTTACTATAACCGGAGGTTTACTATAGGTGACATCGTTTATAATAAACTGCTTGTGCTGTGTTTACTATAACCGATTATCGTTTAAAATAAACTTGTGGAGCCTGATTTTACTATAATCGACTGCCGCCATAATAAAACTTTTGAGGGATGAGTTTACTATAACCGATTATCGTTCAAAAGAACTTTTTGGTTGTTGTTGTTATAACTTACTACACTTTTAACTGAAAAGAGGGACATTTTTTTCTGCTAGATTGTAAACTGGTTTCATTTATAGATACAGTGAATCACTGAAACACCTGACATGTCACTACAACCACTGGCATGATCCTTATTGTGATGGCAGCGGAAAAATCTGGTCCAGTTCCTGCAAACGCTTCCCTTTTGGACAGCCATTCACCTGGCCCTTTGACCTGTGAAAAAGCGCGTTTCTTGACCTGAAGTGGGGTGAAATTGGTAAAAGGAGAGTAAAGGAACAATGACATTTGGTGAACATAATGCTAAAAAAAGTCAGTGCCAGGGCAAAACCCTTTGTTTCATTTCCATTTGCACACTGGGAAGGGGGTTCAGAAAACGCATTTTCCACAAATTTGAGACTTCATATGAAGGATCATTATGATCCTGATAAAGGGCCCCGGTGGAAAAATTTGGAGTTTTAGACAGTAGGCCGGCATAACCCACGGGACTCTCACTACGGGACAGTATCAAAACCCCTTTTATCAGGCCAAAAAAGAAATGTAGAAAGTTTGGTTCTGCCCCCTGCATTCTCAAAGTCATTTTCCCTCTTGGGAAAGGTGCCATTATTGTCATGATTCCCCACTTCTGCTTTGTCAGTGCAAAAAAAAAAAGCAGATGGGATCCCACATTTTTTAAACATGAATTAAAAACTTAATGCATGTTATCCTGATTTTTTTTTTTTTTCGATTTAAAGTAAATAATTTCCCTCTTTCCACTAAAATTTTTAACCCAAACCCCGGGGAAAATTATGGAGATCACTGGTTGAGTGTGTAACTGTTTTTTTTCTCATCATTGGGGGCCACCCTTTACTGTCCCTTTGGAGAGGAGGGGACATTAAAAAAAAAACTGATTTATAAAAGGGGAAAATGTTTAAAAAGAGAAAAACTAGAGTAAACAAAAACATTTAACCCATAGCCGGGCCCCTTTGTCTCCTGTGAAGAAAAACCGCATTAATATTTAATTCCGATTGGACGGCCCAAAAAACTGAGTGCCCGTCTGTCTTATACTTCGGGGGTGCCCCACTTCCTTCCCCCCCCCAGATTGAAACATGGTTTTGTCCTTAAAAAAAAAAAAAAAAAAAAAAAAAAAACAAACACACACACCCACCACCCACACACAACCACACACACACACACACACAACACCCCCAAAATATCGCACACACACACCCCAAAACACACACACCACACACAACACACACACACACACACCACAAAAACCTCACACAAAACACACAACCACACCCCACACACCCCCACAATTTTGCAAACTCATGGATATACACACTTATATATACACACATAATAATGTACTCATGCACACAGACATTTACAACTGAGAAAGCGACAGACTCGACCACAATGGAATTATACTACGTGATCGCGCATCACAGTGCAAACATACCCATACAGAGCACAATAATAAGTTCACACATAACAGTTAAAAAGGAATGATTTACAGATAGAGTCGAGAGAGAGAGAGAGAGAGTAGAGACGACCGAGACGAGAGAGGAGAGACCAGACAGACAGACAGACAGACAGCCAAGACAGATGGAGAGGGAGGTGAGGGAGAGAGAGGAGAGATTCAGACTTCAGATCATTCAGATTTTCCTATTTCAGAACTGGCACATCGGCCCTCATTGTGAAGGGAAATGTGCATCACTTCATTCACATTTTATATGTGTATAGAAAACAAAATCAATAGTCACGAAACAAAAAAACAAAAAATCATAAAATGAAACAACGTCTTACCATATAAGTACATCAACTCTAAGACAGTCATTATTTTCTCTAATCTTAGACGCTCTTACATACCTCTAAAAATAACTCATACCTAAATTCCGTCATAATTGACACGGTATAAACTAGTTAGAGCTAGAGTAGTTTAGTATACTGTAATCGAATACTTACAACTCGGCGCGCCTCTATTATATTTCTTGTTTGTCGGAATAATTTTTGGCGGAGATCTTCCAAGGCTGGACCAAAGGAACATAAAATGTAGTTTCATTTTCCTCACTTTGTCATTTATCATCAATGGACAAAACCCAAGTCAAGTTCGTGGTAATGTTTCTGGTCGTTAGGTTAGTGTCCTTATTCAGAATCACCGACTCTAAATTTAGCAATTAATCTTTCAACACATGTCCAAATCCAGTTTTAGATAGCTGAATATATTGGAGCTAGAATAATTTCTGTATAAACATTTACGTTCACCTCTAGTTTGATTATGGTCATCCCACCATTTGCATCTACAGTCGCACATCAACCTTTTTGGCGGAAAAGCACGAATAACTGTTTTTGATTTCTCCTTACTAACCCTGAGTCAGCAAACTCATTATCCACGCAAAGCCATGCTTACACAGATAACAAACTGCACATTTGAAACCCAGTTCGCTTTGTCCCCGGTACACTTCCAGTCAAAATCTCAATCATCTCATAAGACTTACGAGGCAACTATAAATTATCACACATGCATAAGAGCTTTAACCAATACTCGACACATCATGCTCACACGCTGAAAACCAAATGAACAGTGCGATATCTGTTGGACTCACTCTCCATCTACACCAAATCCTCGCTAGAGATCAGCTGTCGAGACCTAGATAAGAAACCTCTTCAAAAGCCACATTAAATGCATACTGCTCCTTCTCAGTGAACAACGGCATTAATTAACCACCCTAAATTTCAGCCCCATATCTCTGTTAACTATAGGTGGAATTGGGAATCTCAAAACTATTTTTACAGAATATTCTAAGCGAATTATTAGTCAAAGCAGGCGCTAAACTCTTCTTCATTATCACAATTATCAACAGCATCTTTGCCCCTAATGCAGCAAGGTCTTGTTACAAGCGCTCATAAATCTGTTTAAAACTCTTAGGCGTTTTAGAACAGTAGATCCCCAAGTATTTATAAACATATTCAGCACAGGTTCTACGTAGTAAGTCCTAATTCATATACACTTCCATCTTTCCCCTCGCGCCAAATATAAACTCTCCCTTTCTAATACACCACTAATGTGGCTTTTTACTCATGTTAACTTTTAACGCTATTTCGAGGATGCAGCCATGCTTCCTCAGCATTAGATTCATAGCTGACGTTGGTAAGCTCAACTATTGTTTTCTGAAAACCCAAAACAACGTCATCTGCCTCAAAGTCAGGATATATAATTCTAAACACATCTCATTTTGTAAGAAATGCTCCTACCATGCATGGCCCATTATTGATTACTCCTCAATGGCAATGCCTCCATTTAATGAACTATTGAAAATAAGTACAGCGGTCTTCAAGACATTCGCACCCTTGTCCTGCCGATCGTCCCGCCAGAACCTCTCAACAAATTAATATAGCGCATTGTCAGACTGGACCCACGTCTTTCACTCCTTGTTTTAAGGACAACTTTGTTATCAATAGCCTCTTTTAAGTTGAATTATTTCCCTTGACCCTCCATTTTTAGTTTTACTCATCGCCCAGCTAAGCTGTCTGTAGCTATGAGAGGAGTTCATAAGGCTTTTTACGAAGTCCGAATAAACGCCTACATTAAGTTTACGTTTGTAAAGAAAGATGGCGTTTGCGGAACATAAACGCGAGGAGAGTAAACATATGTTCGATAGTACCAGTAACCCTTTTTGAACTCCCGCTTGATGTTTCTTTCAGTAAATTTGATAGACATTGTCAAATCCACTTCCTGCAATCTTTTGTTAATGATCAGCGTGCATTACAACTTTAACTACTACACGTCAACTAAAGAGAGCACCTCTATAATTATTCGGATTAGTCTCTCATCGCCTTTTGTTTTCCTTGCATATCGAAGCAAGGTTACAGCTAAGTTCACTTTCTCTCAAGTTTTCTGCGGAAGGACCACTTGCATTCAATAAATCCTATGATAACAAGACAAGCTAGTTAAAAAGTCAAACAACATTGAGCTCCCACCTCACAAATTTCCTCTCAAACTTCAAGACTCAATAATCAGAATCAGGTTCTGCGTCTTTGTTGGTTTGTTATTTTCGCATGGCAAACATGATCTGCCCGCTTCTTTACGAAATGGGACGAGTCGTATAAAATACTCATCTCATGTTCTCCAGTGACAGGGGATCAACAGTAAGTTCATCGTTATCTGAGGACATCGTCTTATCTTATCGACTAAATTGTTTAAAGGTTGCATTATACCCACAGAGTTCCAGAGGAGATATTATGGTTGTACTTTTTCTTTTGAATGAGGCTCGTTTTACTGTTTTCCCTAAAATACCTCTGTTCATGTGAAGGAAGAGATTGAGTCATATTATCTAATATGCTTTTGATTGAATATATTCTTCTTCTGTTTTGTGTAGAGTGATTTTTATATTCTCTGCACTTTCTTGCTCGCACACAATACATACTCACTTCTGTCACCCAGCGTCCAAAGTACGCAGCCATTACTGCCTCAATATGTTTAGTGCTTTTCTGTTTTATTATCAAAACTCTCAGTGCACAGTCAAACCAGGTCCTCCGTTCGCACCAATGTTCCTTATGTGTTGCACACGTTTTTTCATACATCTTCTGGACAAAAACAATGTTTTTGATACAGTCATTGACAAGTTTAAAGCTTTATCTACTATCAACAGCAATCAGTTCTCCAAGGCCTCATTTAATTTTGTACGATCTTCTGCTTCATACAAATTCTGTCCTTGTAAATCACGCGGCTAGGCATCATTCTCCACACAAACCTTTCGGAGATACGTAGACCTCCTCAACAGTCTCAGAGTTGCTTGACTTCAGGGTTTTCTGTTGAGAAGTCTCTCATGTGAAATTCAATAGGGTAGAAATGATCGGATTCGATCCGTTCCGAAAACAAAAAGTACAGAATCATTAGAAAGTACGTAGAGAAAAAAAATCTTTGACACAAGGAAATAATCATTTACTCGCTTGCTCCCGTGTCTGTTACCATAGATGTATAGCTAATCCTCATGACGGGTCGCCGCCCTCCCTTGACATTACCCCATTCATATAATATACAAATCTATTCAAAAGCACTCTACGCAAAGACTTTAACAATAACTTACCGTAGTTATCTTCAAAAGCATTATCTGCGAGAGAAAACAACGATCTGTCGCACGGTTGGTTCACGGTGGTTCTCAACTGAGGATAGGGAGACGCTGAGGGAGAGAACTAAGACATAGACTAGACAAAATGTCTTTAGTTTACGAGTGATTAATAGCGCATAAAGCACGTGGCTACGTGCTTTTTTACATCCGGTCCTCGCCCTGAGTAGGGACCTACAAGATGCAGTTGAAATGATCATAATGCTAAGAAGCAAACAAGCAAACTCAAAGCGGGTCATTGCAATCATAATGGAACACGTCAAATGGAAATAGAAGAGATAATGAAAAAATAATCAAATAAACACATAAATAATCAAACTCAAAAAGTAAAAATTAGAAACAATAATAAGGGGACAGGAGAGAGCGGGGTGGGGGCGTGGGCTCGTGCAGGGGGAATATATGGAAATGTACTACAACGTAACTAAAAATTAGCATGTATAAACAGGACTCAGTAAATGAATATGACAAAGATACGTACATAATTTGGAACACACACATACAGCACACATGCACGCACAGAGAGACGAGATCGAGGAGAGCAGAGAGGCAGAGGTGTCGAATGAGACCGAGAGACGAGCAGAGAGATGGAGAGAGACGAGCCGGAGAGAGAGAAGAGAGACGGAGAGAGGCACAACATGCAATCAGTTTTCCGCAGGGACATGATAAAATATGTAGAAGGTATGTTTGGGAAAAGTGAGAATGGAATTTGAGGGGCGGGGGCGGGGGGCCGGGGGGGAGGAGGGGGGTGGCGGGCGCCAACAGCCGGGCAAAGAGAGAGTTAGAGAGCGAGAGAGCAGAGAGGAGAGAGACAGACGAGCTCTCGCTAGAGAGAGAGGGGGGGGGTAAACCATTCATAGCAAAGATCATGGCTTAAAGACAAACACCTCGATGCAATCACGAATATGTGACAATATAGACAGGAAAGAGCTGCAGTGAAAAATAATGAAACAATCATCATCATCCACAATTATCATATGAGCAACATCATGATAAAGAAGATGGGACAAGGAGAGCGATGTACTGAAGGCGCTTGTGTAACGAGACGAGCTGAGAGAGAGAGAGACAGAGCGCTACGGGCAAGAGTAGATTGCTCACGGGTTCCAGTTATTTGCCACCGTAAGCACATCGCCAGGTCAGCACGGAGCAGCAACACAGCAAGTTTACTACGTCGGTCAAAAGTAGAATGTCCCGTGCTGCCAGCCCCGCCGTGCCATAACTAGAGATTAACATAGCCGCGCTATCACCGCGACGAGTCAAAAGGCGAAGTACAAAAGCATAGGCTTCAAATAAAGTTTCGCATATATTCCCTATTGAAGATAAACAAAATATAAAGATTACGACAGAGGGCAATCTCGGCTCTCTCGGACCAGCAGGCCACGGTGGGTCACCATCCGAATAACAACGGAACAAAGTACAACAGTAAAGAAAGACGAGTACTCCGCTGCGACGTCAGAATCAGCCAGGGAAATCTACGAGCTCATATCTGAGCAACTAATTTTTGCAAACCATAAGGACACGCTTTATATGAAAAAAGAGAGGTCCGCGCGATTGCCAGATATCAGATATTGTAGGGCTCGAGCATAAATGGATTCAGGGACGGCCAAAGAGCGCTCTAAAGTTGCGCCATTGATTGGGAAGCAAGAGAGACGCAGAAGCTAGCTAGCACACTCAAGCCGATTGGAGACACCAATTATACCGCGTAACGCATAATGACATTCCAGCTTTATCGATAATTGCGCGAGAGCAGCGGCCTGGTTCGAGAGCGCGCCCCCCCCGCCAAGTACGGCGTGAGAGCTGATACGAGGCGGTCCGGCACAGATTGTTGATAGCCTCAATCGCAATACGGATTCAAGAGCCGTTATCGCCCAGCCCCACCCCAAGTCGCCCGCCTGCAGTGATTAGTTAGCAGTTCACAGTCCAGCTGACGCCCCCCACCCCCCCCCACCCCCCCCCCCCCCCCACCACCCCCCCCCCCCTGCCCCCCCCCCCCCCCGCGCTTGGCACGTCGCCGCTTGTGCTGTGCCAGAGAACGCTTTAACGGCCCTGCCGGCGTTGCTGAAGTACTGTGCAAAGACCACAGCAGGTGGCCACTTGCACGGCGAGCGCGGCGCCCTTGGCGCATATCCGAAGCCTTCATGCCAGTGCCATTGCCCCATCGGCTATTGAGCACCTGGGGCACTGTCATCTGATTCGCGACGAGAACGTCATAAGGCGAGGGGCTTTAATGTTGCTCATAATTTGCTCCTAATGCGAACGCAAGAATGGGCCAGTCTGCACGCTCGCGGTAATGACAGCACTGACCATAAAACCTTGGGCCCGAATCTACTCTGACTGCTCACCAGGCAGCTTTATAGGTATATGGGCAGCGTCAGATTTTGGGCAGCCCTACGCTCTCGGTAGCTAGAGCTTCCTTTTTTGCCCTGTGCAAAAGGAGTTGCATAGCCGTCCCATAGCACTTCTTCTTCTTTTCTTCGGTCGCGATCTGGCCGAGCGCTTAGTCTATTCCGGCATTGCCCCGGATTCGCAGAGTTATGATCACCGGCTGTGTAAATAGCCTGGGCGTCTCTCTCCATGCCACTCGCACCCTGGCATAATCGCCTTGCCGACCGGCCACAGTAAATGCCCACCGATGTCATATACGTCATCTTCTCCACAAGATACACTCAGCTGGCCTTTACTCTTGGACAGGCTGTGACTCGCAGCCCCAAGTCTCCCAAAGTGGCTGGCGCGCCGCCTGTGCGAAGCACGCTGGGCCGCGCCAGGGAAATCCTCAAGATAGGTGCGGCCGCAATTAGCGCCCCCCTACGCTATTCTAGGCGCCATTACAGTGAAAGAGTACAGATTAACTGCGAGCAGGGAGCCAGGTCTCGAGCAACCGAGAGAGGAGAGAGAGTGGACAGACAGACAGCGACAGACAGAGCAGACACGACTCGCTCGGGAGCTGAGAGCATGAGAGAGAGAGAGATGAGAGAGAGAGGAGAGTGAGACAGACACAGACAGAGAGACAGAGAGAGACAGAGACAGAGGCGGAGACGAGAGAGAGACGCAGGAGCGAAAACAAGGAATGCAGGAAGGCGTTAGAGCCGAGGGGAGGCATCCCCCGAGAGGGAGAAGAGGGGCGAGCAGTGGGTGCGGGAAAAGAGTTGTTTAGAACAATCTTACTCAATTCACAAACCCCCAAGGAGATGTAGTACAATCGATTTTTAAGCATCTCAGGGAATTAAAAAAAGGCAATCAAAATGGAGGGGGGGGCGGGGGGGGCGCGCGGTTGGCGCGCTCAATAGTGACTTAACCCCTAGTCACCACGCCGCAGGTAGGAGGGGGGATGTCATGTAGCGCCTAATATATTAAGTCGCATTCCAGGAGACACTATGAGAGAACCAGAAGAGAGAGAGAGAGACGGAGAGTGACGAGAAGAGAGAGAGAGAGAGAGAGAGAGAGAGTCGCACATGAGAGATTAAAAGCATAACGTACATAATGAACAAGAGGGCAAGAGGAACGTAGGAAACACACACGACACACTCACACACACACAACACACACACACACGCGTCGCGCAGAGCGCACAACGCGCGCACACACGCACACGCTCATCACATACGCCACGCACACTCTTACACACCCTCTCTCATACTCTACATAAGACCATACTTACTAAACATCAATAACATCGTGCATTTCAAAATACAAAATCACGCTTCTCTAATTTAGACAGTTATCTCATACATACAAGCACTCAAAGCTGAGTGGTGTGGAGGGGGGGTATTGGGGGGTTTGTTTTTGGGAGGGGTGGGGGGGGAAAAAAGGGGGAAAAAAAATGGGGGGGGGGGGAGGGGGGGGGGGGTTTTGGGGGGGGAAGGGGGGGGGGGGAAGGGGGGGGGGGGGGGGGTTGGGGAGGGGGAAACAGGGGGGGGAAAGGGGGGAGGGGGGGGGGGGAAAGGGGGAGGGGAAGGGGGGGGTGGGGTTAAAAAGGGGGGGTGGGGGGGAAAAAAAGGGAGGGGGGGGGGAAAAAGGGGGGGAAAGGGGGGGAGGGGGGGGGGGGGGGGGGGGAGGGAAAAAAGGGGGGGGGGGGGGGAAAAGGGGGGGGGGGGGGGGGGGGGGGGGGGAAAAAAAAGGGGGAAAGGGGGGGGGGGGGAAAGGGGGGGGAAAAAAAGGGGGGGAGGGGGGGGGGGGGGGAAAAAAAAGGGGGGGGGGGGGGGGGGGGGGGGAAAAAAAAAAAAGGGGGGGGGAAAGGGGGTTTAAGGGGTTGGGGGGGGAAAAAGGGGGGGGGGGGGGGGGGGGGAAGAAAAGGGGGGGGGGGGGGGGTAGGGGGAAAGGGGGGGGGGGGGGGGGGGGTTTTTTTTTTTTTTTTTTGGGGGGGGGGGGGGTTTTTTTTAAAAAAGGGGGGGGGGGGGGTTTTTTGGGGGGGTTTTTGGGGGGGGAAAAAAGGGGGGGGGGGGGGTTTGGGTAAAAAGGGGGAGAAAAATTTTTTTTAAAATTTTTTAAAAGGGAAAAGGGGGGAAAAATTTGGGGGGGGGGGAAAAAAAAAAGGGAAAAAGGGGGGGGGGAATTTAAAATTAAAAGGTTTAAAAAAAGGGGGGGGAAAATAAAAAAAAAAAAGGGGGGGGGGGGGGGGAAAAAAAAGGGAAAAGGGGGGGGGAAAAAAGGGAGTACAAGGGGGAAAGGGGGGGGGGGGAAAAGGGGAAAAAAAAAAGGGGGGGTTTTTTTGGGGGGGGGGGGAAAAAATTTTTAAAATTTTTTTGGGGGGGGGGGGGGTAAATTTTTTGGGGGGGAAAAAGGAAAAAAAGGGGGGAAAAGGGGGGGGTTTTTGGGGGAAGGGGGAAAGGGGGGGTCAAAAAAGGGGGGGGGGGGGGGAGGGGGGTTTTTAAAAAAAGGGGGGGGGGGGTTCCCGGGGGGGGTTTGGGGGGGAAAAAGGGGGGAGTGGGGGGGGTTGGGGGGGGGTGGGGGGGGGTTTTTGGGGGGTTTTAAAAGGGTTTTTAAAAGGGGTTTTTGGGAAAAAAAAAATTGGGGGGGGGGGAAAAAAAAAAAGGGGGAAGGGGAGGAAGAGTTTTTTTGGGGTTAAAATTTAAAGGATTTAAAAACTTAAGGGGGGGAAAAAGGAAAAGGGGAAAAAAAAAGGGGGGGGGAAAATTTAGAAACAAGGGGGGGAAAAAAGGGGGGGAAAAAAGGGGGAGGGGGGGAAAGGGAAGGAAAAAGGGGGAAAAAAAGGGGAAAATGGAATAAAAGGGGGGGGAAAAAAAAGGGGGGGGGGGGTTTAAAAGGGGGGGGGGGAAAAAGGGGGGGGGGGGGGGGGGAAAAAAAAAAGGGGGAGGGGCAAAAAGGGAAAAGGGAAAAAGGGGAATAAAAAAAAATTTGGGGGTTTTCCGGGAATGGGGGGAATGGGTTTTAAGGGGGAAGGAAGGGGAACAAGAAATGGAAAAAAAAAAAAAAGGGGCATGAAAAAAAAAAAGCATAAAAAGGGGAAAAAAAAGGGGAAATTAAAAAAACCAAAAAATACAACAAAAATGGGGGAAAAAGGCCCAAAAATAAAACCAAAAAAACCCCCCCCCCAAAAAAAAAAAAAAAACCTTTTTCCCCAATCCAAAAATTTTTTTTGGAAAACCCCAAAATGGGGGGGGGTTTTAAATGGGAGGAAAACCCAAAATTTTTTAAAAAAGAAAAGTTTTTTAAAGGGGGTTTTTTTTTTAGGCCCGTTTTTTTTAAAAATTTTGGGGTTTTTTCAAGTAATAAAAAGGGGAGAAAAAAAAGGGGGGGGGAAAATAAAGGGGGTTTTAAAATAATTCTTAAAAAAAGTCTTTGTTTTTTTTTTTTTAAAAAATTTTTTTTAAAATGCATGACAAAATTTAAAAAGGAACATTAAAATCTGACAAAAATGAAAAGGCACATTACATGCTTGGAAACCAATACAAACGCACTTTTACATTGCATGGCACAATACAAACGCACTTTAACATGCATGGCAAAAAATTTACAAAAGCACTTACATGCAGGGACCCCAATAAAAAACGCACATTACATGCATGGCAAAATACAAAGCACATTACTTTAAAGGGCCAATATAAAAACAACCATGCATGGAACAATAAAAAGCACATTACATGCAGGGGAAAACCATACAAAGCCCATACATGCATGACCAAAATAAAAGCCACATTACAGGGCATGGCACAATACAAACCACATTAAAAATGCTGGAAAAAAATACAAAGGGAAAAACCGAAAAATGAAAATGACACAAATAAAAAAGCACTTTTAACATGCATATCACAAAAACAAACCCACTTACATCATAAACAAAAAATCAAAGAAAATTTTTAAAAAAAAAGGGCCATGGAAAAAACCAAATAAAAAGGGGGGAAAAAATTAACACATGACACAAATAAAAAAGGAAACACTACCATGACAAAAAATTAAAAGGGGCCACTACACACAAAACCCCCAATACAAGGAAACACTACACATGGACAAAAAAAATAAAAAAAAAAAAGGGCAAAAACCTCCCACAGGAAAACAATAAAATAAGGCACATTAAAAATCCCATGGGGCAAAAAATACAAAGAAAAAAAAATATGAAAAGACACAACAAAAAAAACCCCACAACCCGAAAATGCTTGAAAAACCAAAAAAAAGGGGCATGTTGAAATTCATGCCCAACAACAAAAAGGCACCCCCACCCCCCAATTACACAAATAAAAAGGCCCACGTTAAAAATGAAAATGGAAACCCCAATCCCAAAAGGCCCCCCTTTTTTTCCCAAAAAAATAGGGGAAAAACCAAATAAAAAAAGGAAACGTTCCCATCCCTGAAAAAAATTTCCCAAAAAAGGCCCCATTACGGGCAATGACCAAAAAAAAAGGGGACACGAAAAAAACCGGAATGGCCCCAAAAATAAAAAAGGAAAACGGAAAACCAGAAAAATGGCACCATAAAAAAGGACGTTAACCAAAAAACAGGGGCAT
>JAMYXO010007028.1:10000-12691 GCA_033310375.1 Conus canariensis | reverse complement strand
ATTAAAAAAAAAAATTTTCCAAAGGGGCCCCCCCCCCAAAAACCCCCCGGGGCCCCGGCCCCCCGGGGGGGTTTTCCCCGGGGGGCCCCCTTTAAAAAAACCCAAACCCAAACACAAAAATTTCCCCCCTTTTTTCCCCCCCCCAAAAACCCCCTTTTTTTTTTTTTTCCCCCGCCACCCCCCCAAAAAAAACCAAAACCCCCCCCCAAAACCCCAAAAAAAAAAAAAAAAAAAAAAAAAGGGTTTTTTTTGGGGTTTTTTTCCCCCCCCCCAAAAAAAAAAACCCCCCCCCCAAAGGCCCACCCTTTAAAAACCTAATTTAAAAAGGGGAAAAAAAAAAAGGGGGGAAAACCAAAAAAACCCCCCCAAAAAAAAAAACCCCCCAAACAAAAAAAAAAAAAAAAAAAGGGCCAACCAAACCCCCCCTTTTTTAAAAAAAACCCCCCCCGGGGGTTAAAAAAAAAACCCAAAAACCCCCCCCCCCAAAAAAAAAAACCCCCCAAAAAAAAAAAAGGGGGGGGCCTTTTTGGGAAAGAAAAATTTTTTTAAAACCGGCGGGGGGTTTTTTTCCTTTTTCCCCGGGAAATAAAAAGGGGGGGGCCCCCCCCGGGGAAAAAGGTGGGAAAAAAAATTTTTCCCCAAAAAACCCAAAAAAACCCCAAAAAAGGGGTTTTTTTTTTTTTCCCCCCCCCCAAAAAAAATTTCCGGTTGAAAAAGGGTTTTTTTTAAAACATGGGTTTCCCTTTTTTGGGGGTTTTTTTTTTAAAAAAAAATTTTTTTCGCCCAAAAAAAAAATTTTTTAAATTTTTTTTCCCCGGCCCCCTTTCCCCCAAAAGGGGGTTTTTTTCCCCCCCCAAAAATTTTTGGGGTTTTTTTTTAAAAAAAAGGGCCCGGGCCCCCCCCTTTTAAAAAAAAATTTTTGCAAAAAAAAAAGGGGGGGAAATTTTTTTCCCAAAATTTAAAAATTTTTTTATGGGGTAAAATTTTCCCTTTTTTTAAAAAAAAAAAAAAAACCAAAAAAAAAAAGGGGGGGGGGGCCCTTTTTTTTTTGGGGGGGGGGTTTTTTTTTTTTAAATTTTTTTTTTTGGGGGGGGGGGGGGGAAAAATTTTTTTTTTTTTAAAAAAAAGGGGGTTTTTTTTTTTTCCCCCCCTTTTTTTTTTTCCCCTTTTCCCCCAAAATTTAATTTTTAAAAATTAAAAATTTTTTTTCCCCCCCCCTTTTTTTGGGGTTTTTAAAAAAAAAAAAAAAAAAAAAAAAAAAAAAAAAAAAAAAGGGAAAGGGGTTTTTTTTTTAAAAACAAAAAAAAAATTTTTTTTTTTTTTGGGGGGTTTTTTTAAAAAAAACCAAATAAAAATTTTTTAAAAAAAAACCCCCCCCAAAAAAAAAAAAAACCCCCCCCCCCCAAAACCCCCCCCCAAACAAAAAACCCCCAAAAATTTTTTTTTTTTTTAAAAATTTTTTTTTTTTTTTTTTAAAAAAATTTTTAAAAAAATTTAAAGGATTTTTTCCCCCACCCTTTTTTTTTCCCACCCCCCCCCCAAATTTTTTTTTTTTCCTTTTTTTTTTTTCCTTTTCCCCCCCCCTTTTTCCCCCTTCCCCCCCCTTTTTTTTTTTTTTTTTTTTTTGGGGTTTTTTTTTTTTTGGGGGCCCCCCCCCCCCTTTTTTTCCCCCTTTTTTTTTCCCCCCCCCCCCCCCCCCCCCCCTTTTTTTTTTTTTTTTTCCTTTTCTTTCTTTTTTTTTTTAACCCCCCCGGTCCGCCCCCCTTTTTTTTTTTTTTTGGGGGGGGGGGGTTTTTTTTTTTGGGGGGTTTTTTTTTTGGGGGGGGGAAAAATTTAAAAAAATTTTTTCCGAAAAATTTTTTTTTTTTTAAAAAAAAGGGAAAAGGGGGGGGGGGGGGGGGCCCCCGGGGGGGCGGGGGGGGGGTTTTTTTTTTTCCCTTTCCCCGGGGGGGGGGGTTTCCCCCCTTTCCCCCCCCCCCCCCCCCCCTTTTTTCCCCCTTTTGTTTTTTTTTTTTTAAAGGGGAAAAAAAATTTTTAAAAAAGGTTTTTTTAAAAAAAAAACCCGGGGGGGGAAAAAAAAAAACCCCCTTGGAAAAAATTAAAAAAAAAATTTTTGTTTTTTGGTTTTTTTTTGGGGGGAAATTTTTTTTTTTGTTTTTTTTTTGGGGGGGTTTGGGGGGGGGGGGGTTTTTTTAAAAAAAATTTTTTTTTTTAAAAAAGGGGGGGGCCAAAAAACCCAAAGGTTTTTTTTTGGGGGGGGAAAAAAAAGGGGGGGGAAGGGGGGATTTTTAAAAAAGGGGCCCCCTTTTTTAATAAGGGTTTTTTTAAAAAATTTTTTAAAATTTTTTCCCCCCCAAAAAAAAATTTTAAACCTTTTTTTTTTTTTTTCTTTTAAAAATTTTAATTCCCTTTTCCCCCCAAAATTTTAAAAATTTTTTTTAAAAAAGGGGGGGGGGAAAAAAAGGTTTTTTTTTTTTTCCCCAAAAAAATTAAAAAATTGGGGGAAAAAAAAAAACCCCTTTTTTAAAAAAAAAAAAAAATTTTTAAAGGTTTTTTTGGGTTTTTTTTTTGGGGCCCCCCCAAAAAAAATTTCCCCAAAAAAAAACCCTTTTTTCCCCTTTTTTTTGGGGGGGGGCCCCTAAAAAACCCGCCCCCTTTTTAAAGGGGGGGCCCCCCCCCGGGGGAAAAAGG
>JAMYXO010007028.1:0-7500 GCA_033310375.1 Conus canariensis | reverse complement strand
AATTTTTTAAAAAAACCCCCCCAAAATTTTTTAATAATTTTTTTTTTTTTGGGGGAAAAAAAAAAATTTTAAATTTAAAAAAAAATTTCTTTTTCCCTTAAAAAACCCCCCAACCCCCCCCCTTTTTTTTAATTTTTTTCCCTTTTTCCCCCCCCCAAAAACCCCCCCCCCCTTTTTTTTTTTTCCCCCCCCCTTTTTTTCCCTTTTTCCCCCTTTTCAAAAAAAAAAAAAAAAATTTTTTTAAAAAAAAGGGGGAAAAAAAAAAAGGGGGAAAAAAAGGGGAAAAAAAAGGGGGGGGAAAAAATGGGAAAAAAAAAAAAAAAAGGGGGGGAAAAAAGCCCTTTTTTTTAAAAATTTTTTTCCCCCTTTTTTTCCCCCCCCCAAAAAAAAAAAAAAAGGGTTTTTTTTTTGGGGGGGGGCCCGGGGGAAAAAAAAAGGGGGGCCGGGGGAAAAAAACAGGGGAAAAGGGAAAAAAAAAAAAAAGGGGGAAAAAAAAAAAAAATTTTTTTTTTTAAAGGGGCCCCCCCCCCCCCCCCGGGGGTGGGGGGGGGGGGCCCCCCCCCCCCCCCCCCCCGGGGGCCCCCCCCGGGGGGGGGTTTCCCCCCCCCCCCCAAAAAAACCCCCCCCCCCCCCCCCCCCGCCCCCCCCCCCCCCCCAAACTCCCCCCCCTTTTTTTTTTTTCCCCTTTTTCCCCCCCTTTTTAAAGGGGGGGGGAAAAAAATTTTTTTTTTGGGGGGGTTTTTTTTTCCCCCCCCCCTTTTTTTGGGGGAAAAAAACCCCCCAAAAAAAAAAAAATTTTTTCCCCCCCCCCCCTTTTTTTTTCCCCCCCCCCCCCCCCCCCCTTTTCCCCCCCCCCCCCTTTTTTCCCCCAAAAAAACCCCCCCCCTTTTTTTTTCCCCCCTTTTTAAAAAACCCCAAACCCAAAAAAAAAAAAAAAATTTTTTTCCCCTTTTTTTTTTTAAAATTTTTTTAAAAAATTTAAAAATTTTAAAAATTAAAAAAAATTGGGGGGAAAATTTTTTAAAAAATTTTAAAAAAAAGGGAAAAAAAAAAAAAAGGGGGAAAAAAAACAAAAAAATTTTTTAAAAAAAAAAAGGGGGGCCCCCCCAAAAAAAAAAAAACCCAAAAAAAAAAAAAAAATTTAAAAAAAAAATATTTTTTTTTTTTTTTTTTTTTTTTTGGGGGGTTGGGTTTTTTAAAAAAAAAAAAAACCCTTTTTTAATTTGGGTTTTTTTTGGGGCCCCTTTTTTAAAAAATAAAAAAAATTTAAAAAAAAAAAAAAAGAAAAAAAGGGGGGGTTTTTGGTTTTAAATTTTTTTTTTTTAAACCCCTTTTTCCCCCCCGGAAAAGCCCGGGCCTCCCATTTTAAAAAAAAATTTTTTTTTAAAAGGGTTTTTTTAAATTTTAAAAACCCTTTTGGGGCCCAAAAATTTTTGGGCCAAAAAACCCTTTTTTTTCCCCCCCCTTTTTTTTTTTTCCCCGGGGAAGGGACCCCCCCTTTTTTTTCCGAGGCCAAAAAAAAATTTTTTTTTTTTTAAAAAAAAAACCCCCCCCTTTTTTTAAAATTTTTTTTCCCCCCCCCCCCCGGGGGTTTCCGTTTTTTCCCCCCCCCCTTTTTTTTTTTTTTTCCCCCCCTTTTTTGGGGGTTTTTTTTTTTTGGGGGGCCCTTGGGGGGTTTTTTTTGGGTTTTTTTGGGGTTGTTTTTGGTTTTTCCGGGGCCCCCCCCTTTTTTTTAAACCCTTTTTTTGGTGTTTTTTTTTTGGGGGTTTTGGGGGAAAAAATTTTTTTTTTTTTTTTTTTTTTTGGGGGGGTTTTTTTGGGGGTTTTTTTTTTTGGGGGTTTCCCCTTTTCCCCGGGGGGGGGAAAAAAAATTTTAAAAAATTTTTTTTTTTTTTTTTTTTTTCCCCCCCCCCCCCCCCCCCCCAAAAAAACCCCCGGGGGGGGGGGCCCCGTTGGGTGGGGGGGCGGGGGGGGAAAGGGGGGGGGGGGGGGGGGGGGGGGGGGGTTTTTAAAAGGGGGGGGTTTTTTGGGGGGGGGGGGGGGTGGGGGGGGGGGAAAAAAAAAGGGGGGGGGGTTTTTTTGGGGGGCCCCCAAAAACCCCAAATTTCCCCCCTTTAAAAAAGGGGGCCCCGGGGGCCCCCCCTTTGCCCCCGGGAAAAAATTTCCCAGGGGGGAATTGGCCCCCCCCCTTTCCCAAACCCCCCCCCCCCAAAAAAAACCCCCCCCCCCCCAAAAAAAAACACCCCCCCCGGCCCCCCCCAAAAACCCCCCCCCCCCCCCCCCCCCCCAAAAAAAAAAAAACCCAACCCCCCCCCCCCCCCGGCCCCCCCCCCAAACCCCCCTTTTTTTTTCCCCCCCCCCCCCCCTTTGGGCCCTTTTTTTTTCCCCCTTTTTTTTCCTTTTTTTTTTTTCCCCCCTTTTTTTTAAAATTCCTTTTTTTTTCCCCCCTTAAATTTTTTAAAAAAAACCCCCCCCCCCCCCCCCCTTTTTTTTTTTAAAAAATTTTTAAAAAAAAAAACCCCCCCCCCAAAAAAAAAAAACCCCCCCCCAAAACCCCCCCCCTTTTTTTTCCCCCCCCCCTAAACCCCCCCCCCAAAAAAAACCCCCCCCCCCAAAAATTAACCAAAGGGGGGTTTTAAAAAAAAACCCCCCAAAAAAAAAAATTGGGAAAAAAAAAAAAAAAAAAAAAATGGGGGAGGTTTGGAAAGGGTTTTCCCCTTGTTGGGGGGTTTAAAAAAGGGGGGCCCCTTTTTAAAAAAAACCCCCCGGGGGGAAAACCCCCAAAAAAAAAAATTTTTGAAAAAAAAACCCCAACCCTTTTTTTAAAAAAAAAACCCCCCTTTTTACCCCCCTTTTTGGGAAAAACCCCCCCCAAAAAAAAATTTTTAAAAAAAAAAAACCCCCCCCCCCCCGGCCCCCGGCCCCCCGGGGGGGCCCCCCCTTTTTTTTTTAAAAATTTTTCAAAACCCTTTTTTTGGCCCCAAAACCCCCGGATTTTTTTTTTGGGGGCTTTTTAAAAAAGGGGTTTTTTTTGGGGGGGTTTTTTTTTTCCCCCCCCCCCCCAAACCCCCGGGAAAATTTTTAAAAGGGGGAAGAGGGGGGCCCCCCGGGGGGGGGGGGAAAAAGGGGGGGGGAAAAGGAAAAAAAAAAAATTTTTTGGAAAATTTTAAAAAAAAAAAATTTTGGGGGTTTTTTAAACCCAAAAAAAAACCCCCCCGGGGGCCCCCCCCCCAAAAAAAAAACCCCCCCCCGGGAAAAAACCCCCAAAAAAAGGGGGGCCCCCCCCAAAAAAAACCCCCCCTTTTTTGGGGGGTTTTTGCCCCCCCCGGGGGGGTTTTTTTGGGGGAAAAAAAAATTTTTTTTCCCGGGGGGGAAAAAACCCCCTTTTTGGGTAAAGGGTTTTTTCCCCCAAAAAAAATTTTTTTTTCCCCCTTTTTTAAAAAAAAAAGGGGGGGGGAAAACCTTTTTTTCCCCCCTTTTGGCCCCCAAAAACCCCCCAAAATTTTTTTTTTTTTTTTTTTCCCCCCCGGGACCAAATTTTTGCCCCCTTTTCCCCTTTTTTTTTTTCCACCTTAAAAAAAAAAAGGGGGGGGGGGGGGGCCGGGAAAAAAAAGGGGGGGGGTTGGGGGGAGGGGGGGGGGGGAACCCAAAAAAAAGGGGGGGTTTTTTGGGGGGGGGGGGGGGGGGGGGTTTTTTTTTGGGGGGGGGGGGGAAAAGGGGGGGGGGGGGGTTTTTTTGGGGGGGGGGGGGGGGGGGGGGTTTGGGGGGGGGCCCCCCCCGGGGGAAAAAAAAAAGGGGGGGAAAAAGGGGGGGGGTTTTGGGGGGAAAAAGGGGGGGGTTTTTAAGGAAAAAAGGGGGGGGGGGGGGGAAAAAAAAAAAATTATAAAAAAAAAAATTTTTTTAAAAAAAAGGGGGGTTCCCGGGGGGAAAAACCAAAAAGGGGGGGGGGGGGGAAAAAAAAAAAAAAAAAAAGGGGGGGGAAGGGGGGAAAGGGGGGGGGGGGGGCAAAGGGATTTTAAAAAAGGGGGGGCCCCCCAAAAAAAAACCCGGGGGCCCCCGGGGGGAAAAGGGGCCCCCCGGGGGGGGAAAAAGGGGGGGGAAAAAAAAAAAAAAAACCAACAAAAAAAAGGGGGGGTTTTGGGGCCCCCAAAAAAAAAAAAACCAAAAAAAACCCGGAAAAAAAAAAAATTTCCCCCCCCCAAAAAAAAATTAAAAACAAAAAAAAACCCCCCCCCCCCCCCCGCGGCCCCCCAAAAAAAAAAAACCCTTTGGGGGAACCCCCGGGGCCCAAAAAAACCCCCCCAAAAACCCACAAAAAAACCCCCAAAAAAACCCCTTTCCCCCCCAAAAAAACCCCCCACCCCCCCCGGGGAAAAAAAGGGGGGGGGAAAACCAAAAAAAAAAAAAAAAAAAGGGAAAAAAAAAACCCCAAAACCCCCCCCCCCCAAAAAAACCCCAAAAACCCCCCCCAAAAACCCCCAATAAAAAATTTACCCCCACCCCCCCCCCCCCCCCAAAAAAAAAAAAAAAAAACCCCCCAAAAAAACCCCGGGGGCCCCGGGGGCCCCCGGGTTTCCCCAAAAAAAGCAGAATTTTCCCCCCCTTTTAAAGGGGGGGTTTTTAAAAAAAGGACCGGCCCCGGGAAAAAATTTTTTAAAAAAGGGGAAAAGGGGGGGAACCCCCTTTTTTTAAAAAAAAAATTTTTTTCCCCCCCCCCCCCCCCCCCCCCCCCCCCCCCGGGGGGGGGGGGGGGGGGGGGGGCCCCCCCCCCCCCCCCCTTTTGGCCCCCCCCCCCCCCCCCCCCCCCCCCGCCCCCCCCCCCCCCCCCCCCCCCCCCCCCCCCCCCCCCCCCCCCCCCCCCTTTTTTCCCCCCAAAAATTTTTTTTAAAAAAAAAAAAAACCCCCCTTTTTTTTAAAAAAACCCCCCTTTTTTTAAAAAAGAAAAAAAAAAAAAAAAAAAATTTAAAAAATTTAAAAAAAAAAATTTTTTTAAAAAGGGGGAAAAAATTTTTCCCCCCGTTTTTCCAAAAAAAAAACCCCTTTTAAAAAAAGAAAAAAAAAAAAGGGGGAAAAAAAAAGGGAAATTTTTTTTTTTTTTCCCCCCCAAAAAAAATTTTTTTTTTTTCCCCCTTTTTTTTTTTCCCCCCCCTTTTTTTTTAAAAATTTTTTTTTTTTTTCTTTTGGGGGGGGGGTTTTAAAAAAAAAAAAACCCCTTTAAAAAAGAAATTTTAAAAAAAGGGGCCGAAAACCTTTAAAGGGGGGGTTAAGGGGGGGGAAAAAAACCTCCCCCCCTTTTTAAAAAAAAAAAAAAAATTTTTAACCCAAAAAAGGGGGGGGGGGGGGGAAAATTTGGAAAAAAAAAAAAAGGGGGAAAAGGGGGGAAAAGGGGAAAAAAAAAAAAAAAAGGGTTTAAGGAAAAACAAGGAAAAAAGGAAAAGCAAAAAAGGGGGGGTTTAAAAAAAAGGGGGGGGGGGGGGGGGGGGGGGGGTTTTTTTTTTTTCCCGGGGGGTTTTTTTTGGGGGCCCCCCCAAAGGGGGGTTTTTTTTTTTCCCCCGAAAAAAAACCCCCCCCAAAAAAATTTTTTTTTTTTTTAAAATTTAGGGGGTTTTGAAATGTTTTTTTTCTTTTAATTTTTTGGGCCCCCAAACCCCCAAGGGCCCTTTCCCCCTTTTTTTCCCCCGGTTTTTCCCCCCCCCAAAATTCCCCCCTTTTCCCCCCCCTTTTTTTCCCCCCCCTTTTTTTTTTCCCCCCCCCCCCCCCGGCCTTCCCCCCCTTTTTTCCTTTTTTCCTTTTTTTCCGCCCCCCAAAAAAAAATTTTTGAAAAAAAATTTTAAAAGGGTTAAAAAAAACCCCCCTTTAAAAAAAAAAATTTTTTTTTTTCCCCCCCCCAAAAAAAAAAGGGGGGGGGTTTTTTATGTTTTTTTTTTTTTTTTTCCCCCCTTTTCCCCCCCCCCCCCTTTTTTTTTTTTTTTTAAAAAACCCCTTTTTTTTTTTTTTTAAAAAAAAAAAATTTTTAAATTTTTAAAAGGGGGAAAAAGGGGGGGGGGGGGAAAAAAAAAAAAACCAAAAAAAAAGGGGAAAAAATAAAAAAATTTTTTTTGGGGGGGGGGGAGGGGGGTTGAAAAAAAAAAAGGGGGGGGGGTTTTTGAGGGGAGGGGAAAGGATTTGGGGGGGTTTTGGGGGGGGGGGGGGGGGGGGGGGGGGTGGGGGGGGGGGGGAAAAAAAACCCCGGGGGGAAGGGGGGGGGGGGGGGGAAAAAAAGGGGGGGGGGAAAGTTTTTGGGGGGGGAAAAAAAAAAAAAAAAAGGGGTTTTAAAAAAAAAAAAAGGGGGTTTTTTTTTTTGGTTGGGGGGAAAATTTTGGGAAAAAAATTTTTTTTTTAAATTTTTTTTTGTTTTTAAAAAAATTTTTTTTTTTTAAAAAAAATAAAAAAAAAAAAAAACCCCAAAAATTTTTTTTTAAAAAAAATTTTTTTAAAAAAAAGGGCCCCAAAAAATTTTTTTTCCCCCCCCCTTTTTTAAAATTTTTTTTTTTCCCTTTTTTTAAAATTTTTTTTTGGGGGGTTTTTTTTTCCCCCCCCCCCCAAAAAATCCCCCCGGGGGTTTTTTTTTGGTAAGGGTTTTTGGGAAACCCCAAAAAAAATTCCCTAAAAACCCCCGGGGGGGGCCCCCCAAAAAAACCGGGAAAATTTTTTTTTTTTCCCCCCCCCCCGGGTTTTTTTCCCCCCCGGGGTTTCCCCCCAAAGGGGGGAAAAAAAGGGGAAAAAAAAAGGGAAAAAAAAGGGGGAAAAAAAAAAAAAAAAGGAAAAAAAAAAAAAAAAAGGGGGAAAAAAAGGGGAAAAAAAAAAAAAGGGGAAGAAAAAAAAAAATTTTTGTTGCCAAAAATTTTTTAAAAAAAAAAACCCAATTTTCCCCCGGGGAAAAGGTTTAAAAAAAAAGGGCCCTTTTTTTAAAAACCCCCCCAAGGGGGGAAAAAAAGGTTTTGGGGGAAAATTTTTTCCCCCAAACAAAAAAAACCCCCCCCAAAAAAAAAAAAAAATTTTTTTTTCCCCCCCCTTTTTTTTTTTTTTAAAAAAAAAAAAACCCCCCCCCGGGTTTTGGTTTTTTTTGGGGGGCCCAAGGTTTTTTTCCCCCAAAAAAAAATTTTTTTTTTCCCCCAAAAAAAGGGGGAAAAAAAAGGGGGGTTTTTTTAAAAAAAAAAAATTTTTTTGGGGGGAAAAAAAATTTTGTAAAAAATTTTTTCCCCTTTTTTTTAAAAAATGAAATTTTTTAAAATTTTTGGGAAAAAGGCCCAAAAAAAAAGGGGGTTCCCCGGCCAAATTTTTTACCATTTAATTTTTTTTTTTTTTTTTTCCCCCCCCCAAAAAAATTTTTTTGGCCCCAAGGGTTTTTTTCCCCCCTTTCCCTTCCCCCACCTTTTTTTTTTTTTTTTTTTTTTCCCCTTTTTGGGGGTTTTTTAAAAAAAAAAAAAGGGGGTTTTGGGCCCCCTTTTTTTTTTTTTC
>JAMYXO010007027.1:0-12691 GCA_033310375.1 Conus canariensis | reverse complement strand
TAACACCCGGTTTTTTTCCCCAAACGTTACTACAACAACTCTACAACTAGGAAAAGGGATTTGGGAATATTTTCTCAAAGAAAATTTATGAAAAATTTCACTGCCCCCTCCTCCAACATTTGGTGGAAGGAGCAATTTTCTGGTACTTTCATCAAAAGAAATTTATAATGTTCCCCGGGACGTTAAAATACTCATAGGGCTCGGGGTAGGTTTCCTTGGGGTTTTACTCTTAAAGGTATTGACTCTGGAAAAGAATTAGAGGAAGTTAAAACATTCAATTTGATTGAACAGCAAAACTTGACACAATTTAAAGTGCACTTCCACCATCAACTTTCTTTTTACACCTGGAAAGTATTAAATTTTGTTACAATGGACATGTCGTGCTCTTTAAAATTGCGTGCCTTTTACACTCAGTCACTTGCTACACCCAGTGCAGTAGATAAATTTAAATTAAAACATTAGAATTTCTCACTGTTTCACTTAAGGAGGGAAGGTCGGGTGAGTTAAATTTTAATAAGCCCCTTTGGGAATAACAGGACTTAACAGAGTCGGAGAGGAAGTTGATCTCTCTCTGGGGCTGGTGACTGATCCTGCGTGTAGACCTTTTGCTGTATGCGGGGGCGGGGTGTGCCTTCAAAACCGTTTTGCCCAGTGCATGTAGAGTAGCCACAGTCCCACCTGCAAAAAGAGAACCTGGTCTGTAGTAAGTAGCTGGGGGTTGACTTGTCGAGTTCCCACATTTGCCCTCGCTTTCGGAGAGGGGTGGATGGGTTTTTTTACTATAATGTCCCCCCCTGCTTTTGTTTGAGGTTGAGTGGAGTTTCTAAAAGATAGAGACAAAATACAAGCAAAACCCCTTGTAAAAAATTAACTTTTTAAAAATTTTTTTTAAAATAATAAAAACCAAAATTTTTAAATTGGGAAAAACTTACCCCAAAGTACAATGGGTGTAGATTTTAAAATCATACACTCCCCAAACATTAAAAACCCCATCAGTATTCTAAATAAAAATTAAAATTTTCACCAAACAATGGCATACTGTTTTTCTTTTAAATTCAAAATCTATCTTTTAGTCATCTTTAAAAGCTAAAACTGCATACGGGAAAAGTCAATTTTTGACAAAAAATTTGGGTTTTTTTAAAAAAAAATCTTCCCCTTTGGGGATAACTTTTACCACATGGGGAAAAAAATTCTACCCCAGAAACTCGTTCTCATTTTGTTTTAAAGGGGGAAAAAGTTTGGCCCCAAATTTTTCACAGCTAAACCACAGGCCTTTACTTTATAAAAAATGCAAATTTTTAAAAATGTAAAACATATTTCAACCTCTTTTTTTGGGGGGAATCATGACTTAGATGGGGAACAAAACCCGAAGGAGAGGGGGACCCCTTTTTTTCCCTTGGTTTTTTTCCAAATTTGTCTTTCCCCGTTTGACCCACAGTAGTGTTGGGGGGTTCAGGAGGGGGAAAAGCCCCCTATCCCTTTTTAAAAACGCAAAAATTTTGTTTTAGGGTTTTTTCCCTTTTACACAGGGGTCATAAAGGGCGATGAGAGGGGGGGGAAAATTGTCTGTCAATCCCACCCCAATCGTGGGGGACAATAAAAAAGTTTTTAAGCTACATTTTTTATAAATGAAATCAACGTTTTGATAATTCACAAGGGTTTTTGGTAGAACAAATTTTTAATTGACCACACCGGTCAACACAATTGCTTTCATCCCCCGGGCTGTGAAAAACCGTCAATTTTAAAAAGGGGGGGGGGGGGGGGGGGGGAAAGGGGAGGGAAGGGGGAGGTGAGCGAAAAGGGGTTTTTGGGTTGGTTAATGGGGGCGGAAAAGGGGAAGGGGGGGGGAAAATTGAAAAACCGAAAAAAATTTTTCCCCTGTACACGCGGGCCACATTGGGGAGTGGGGGGAAAGGGGGGGGGGGGGGGGGGGGGGGGGGGTTGGGGGGAGGGAAAGGGGAAAGGTTTTGGGGGAAAAAAAGGAATGTAGTCGCAAAGTGACTTTTAAATTTTTTGTCGGGACTCGCTAAATAGGGAAGAAGGAGGGACGGGAAAGGGGGGGGGGGGGGGGGGTTTTGGCAGAGTTTAAAATTATACTGTCTTTTCAAGACAGATGGAAAAGAAAGGGGGATAAGGGCGCCGTTTTTTGTAAAATTTTTTACAAAAAGGGGGGCCCTCCCTTGGGGGGCCGATCGGGGGGAGTTGGGCAAGGGGACCGTCACCCCAAAGAATACAAAAAACCCCAAAAGGGCCCCCAACCCCCAAAAGCGGGCAACAAAAAAACTGCATTCGGGTTTTAAACCCGGGCCCTTTTACAGAACACAGTGGAAAAAAAGGAAAACCCCCGGGCACAAAGACTTTAAAAGGGGGAAAAAAGAACAGCCTGCCCCCCGGGAAAAGAGGAATAGGGGGAAAAGGGGGGCCCTCCCAGCAGGACCCCTTCCATGCAGCTTTGTGGAGAACTTTGTGCATCAGAAATTTTCTTCTTTCCCAAAACGGGAGGACCCCATGGCAAAAGGCCACTTGCCTACTCTTTAAACCGGGGGGCGGGGGGGGAATCCTCAACATTGTATCATCAATATAAATCATAAACAAAAATATCATCTTTCACCCGCCCCCTTTATTGTAGAATTAAGCCCACCCCCAAGGGAAAAACCGCAGCAGCGTGCGGTTTTGCTCCCGCCTTTAAAAAATTTTTTTAGCGTTTTTTTTAAAAAAACCCCCCCAAAAGATTGCAAACATTGCACCCCCCACACACACAAACAACACAAACACCACACACACAGAAAAACCCCTACATGCATGCGCCATGCCCGCCACCACCAGAACACACAACACACACAAAAAACCACAAAAAACCCCAAACCCAAAACCCCACACAGAAAAAAACAAGAACAATTTTTTTTTCCGTTTGCCGTTTTTGGGGGGGTAAAAAGGAAGGGGGCCAACAGGAAAAGGAAAAAACAAACAACCAAAATAAAACAAAAATTGTAGCAATGCTGACTAGACCAAAAATTTACAAAAACTTCCCAAAAATCTAATAACTTTACAAAGAACATTTTTTTTGGTGATGGGAAGACCCCCTTAAAAATTTTACAATTTTCAATAATCTTTTTTTAAAATTTTAGATTAAAAAATCATTTTGTAAAATGTTTAAAAAGAAAAAAAAATTTTAATGATACGTCAAAACGTCTAATCTTTGTTGCGCAAAACGTTTTTTTTTATATCCCCGTTTTTAAATACTTACTTAGCTTGTGGGTAAATTTTTAAATTTTTACTTACAAGAAAAAAGGGGGAAATGAATGTCTAAAAACCCCTGCAAAAAAAATTTTTAACTAAAAATTTTATGTAAAAGAAACAAAAACGGGATCCTTAAAACCCAAAAACCCTTTTCAGGTATTTTCCCAAAATCCACTGTCAGCCAACTCTCCCCTTTTAAATGCGGACAGTTCCCCACATAACTCAGTAAACGAAAAAACCCCCTAATTTTTGGGCCCCCTTCCCCAAATTTTTAGAACACCTTGTTCTTCATTTTTTCACTGTAAAAAATACCACAAACAAATCATTTTCATCACATCATAATACAAATCAAGGGAAAAAACTTTTAAGCTTTTTAAAAATGCACTAAAATCCCCCTATTTTTAAAAATATAATGGGGCCCCTTTTTCTCTTTCCCAGCATGGGGGTTTTCAAAAAAAGATAAATCCCATACGGGAGGTACAAACACAGCACCAAAAAAAAAAATTTTTTGCAAAGCCATAAATAGAAAAATTTATTCAACCCACAAAAACAATCAACATGAGTTTGGGGAAAAAAAAAAAAAAGATAAAAAAAGCATATTTTTAAACCAAAAAATACGTTTCCCCCAAAATTTTTTGTGTATGTTTTTGGGTTTTGGGTTTTGGGTTGGTTGGTTGTTGGGTTTCCCCTTTTCTCTCTCTCTCCCCCTCTCCTCTCCCCCCCCGAAAATTTTTCCAATTTTTTGAAGCGTGTCCCTTTTTTGGGCCTTTGGGGGCCTAAAAAAAAAATTTTTCGCATTCGCCTTTTTTCCCGGGCCTTTTTCCCCCTTTTTTCTCTCTTTTTTCCCCTTCCCTCTCTCTTTTTAGTAAATTGGGGGGAGGGGGAAATGGGGGAGTATTGGACCCAAAAAAATCCCTCCCCCCCCCCCCCTCACGGCCCCACCCCCCCCCCCCCCCCTCCCCCCCCCCCGCCCCCCCCCCCCCAGTTTTCAGGTTGGTTTTTGAATCAGCAACAGCGTAGGTCGAACCCCCTTCCCCCCCCCCGGTTGCCACCTCCCCCTCCCTGTGGCGCCCATTGGCCACCCCCAACCCTTCCCCCGAAAGTGGTGCTCCCCTTTTTTCGTCACAGTGCCCCCCCCGGGGCCCCCCCCCCGCCGAGGAATGGTGCATCACGTCAAAATCGTCGTCGTCGGTCCCCGGGCGTCATCATTTTCTTTCATCATCAAATCTCCATTTTCTCAATAAAATTTTCGTTTTCGTCGTCGTCGTTATCATCATTTCATCTTTATCATAATCGTAAATTTTTTTAAAAATCAGCGTCATCATCAAATAACGTCGTTCCCACCACATCATCAAAAATCACCAAAAAAACATTATCTTTTTTTTTTATCATAATCCCTCTTCAAAACGCGTCGTATCATCATCAAAGCAATCATACCATCGTCATCACCCCCTCACGTTTTTTCCCCACTTTATCAAACCCTCGTCTCCTTTTTTTTTCCCCCTCATAAACGTCATCTCATTTCGTCATCACCAAAAAATCCCCATCAAAAAAGAATCCCCTTCCTCCTTTTCGCCTCCCCCTAAAAGGGCACCACCCCCAAAAAACACAAACCCCAACCCCTATTACATCCCTCTTTGGTTCCCCATCGAAAACCAAAAGCCAGACATCCCAAACCCCGTCAATGATAAAAAAAATGGGGGGGGGGAGGATTTTTTTATTTTCACAAAATTTCATTTGAGGTTCCTTTTCAAAAAGGGTGAAATAAACCCAAAAACCCCCCCAAAAACCTTTTCACACAAAATTTTAAAAGAGAAGAGAGAGAGAGAAAAGGGAAAGAGAGGGGAGGGGAGAGGAAGGGGAGAGAAGAGGGGGGAGAGAGGTTTTCTTACGTTTTTTGGGGGGGTTTTTTTGTGCCAAAAAAAAAACTACCGTAAAACCCCTTGGGTTTCCTTTTGGGAAAAGGCTCCAGCCCGCCCTCATGACCCTTGCCCCCCCCCCCACCAATCCCCGGGATGTGAGGGGGTGAGACACACAGCGAACCCCGCAGAGAAACATTGTGAACAGGAACAAAAGACCCGGGAAAAAGGCCTCATGGGGGAAAGGGGGAAAAAAACCCCTTTACACACAAAAACACACCACACCCCCCACACACACAACCCCCCATACCTTTGCGGAAAAGGGGGAGGGGAGGGAAAAAGGGGGAAAAAAAATGAGGAAGAAAATGAAGGGAAAGAAAAAAGGGGGAGGAAAAAAGGGGAGAAGGAGAAAAAGAAGGAAAAGAAAGGGGGGGAGGAAAGGGGAGGGAAAAAGGAAAAAAAAGGGGAAAAAAAGGTGATGAAACTTATCCACAAAGGCGAAACCGATCAGGGTCTAAGACAGGGGTTCCCAAAGAACCCCCATCCTGAATTTTCCCCCCCTTTTCCCCCCTTCCCCCCCCCCCCCCCCCCCCCCCCCCCCCCTCCTCCCGGAAACACTTTTTTCCTATGGTTTCAACTAGTTTATTTAAAAAAAAATTATAAAAATGCTTTTTAAAAAGGGTCCGCCAGGGGAAAATGGAAAAGGAACCCCAAAAAAACAAAACGCGACGCGTTTCGACCCCACAGGTCCTTCAGGAAAAATACACAACACTCAGGACAAAAAAAAAAGAAGAGCAATTTTTCTCATCGCTCCAATTCGGGCAAGTGTGCGTTGATAAGTGATTGCTTGTTTTATTTCGTTGTCCTGAGTGGGTTTTTGTTTTCTTGCTAGAAGAAGGGCCTAAGGGGTTTTGGGAAAAAGGTGTGTTTTGGGCTTATGATTTTGTTGTCTTCGTGTTTTCGCGGGCCTTTAAAAAAATATTTTTTTAAAAAAGTGTTTTAAAATTCCGCCTGCAGTTGCCCCCCCTTTTCCCAAAACCCAAAATTTTTTACAACACAACCAACCACAAAAAAGGGAACCCTGCCCCTGGTAGCGCCAAAGGGGTTTGTGACACTTACCCCTGTTCTCCAGTGCCACTCCTTCACCTAGTTCCCGGGCCTTGTCCTGAGAACCAAAAGGGCAGTTTACCGAAAATGGGGTGTTTTTGTGTGTGTTTTGTGTGTGGTGTGGGGTGTGGGGTGTTTGTGTGTGTGTGGGGGGGGTGGGGGGGGGGCGCCGCGCGACGCGCGTTTGCATGAAAGAGAGGGGGGGGGGGGGGGTGGGGGGTTGGGGGGGCAGGGGAAAAATCAGAACTAAAGGAAAAACAAAAGAACGAATAATCCCCCTTGTAAACAAAAAAAACAAAAAAAAACAAAAAAAAAAACCCAGACCAAACCCCCCAACCAATGCCCAGAAACCCCACAGACAAACAACCACTCACCAAAACAACCAGACAGCCACCCACAGCCAAAAAAATTTATCCCCCAACCCAAACCCTTTGCACGCACCCCACAAAAAAAAAGCCCAAACTCCCCAAACCCAAACCTGCACAGAACCCCCACAGAAAAGAATCCCTTCCCCAAACCAACCTGCAAAACACACCCCGACAAAAATTCCCCTTTCCCAAAAAAACCCTGCACAGACCCCCACAAACAACCCAACCCCCAAACCCAAACCTACACACCACCCCCACAGACAAACAACCCACCCCCAAAAAACCTGCAAGCCCCCCCCAAACAACCCCCCCCCAAAAACCAAACCCCTGCACAGCACACCACAAACAATCCACTAAAAAAAACCCAAAACGGGCAAGCAACCCCAAACAATCCATCCCCAAACCCAACCTGACACCCCCCCAAAAACCCCAATCCACCCCCCAAAACCCCAACCCTCCCACAGCACCCCCACAGACAAACAATCCATCATCAAACCAACCTGCAAGAACACCCACAAAAAAACCCAACCCACCCCCCAAAAACCCCCCCCTGCCCCCCCAGCCCCGGACCCACTGGTTTGGGGAGGAGGGTATGTCAGAAGGGACTTGCTGCGCCGTCTTTGCCCCACCCCTCCGGGGGAATCGTTATCCAGGCCCAAAAAGGGCCCAAAAAGAAAATCCCACCTTCCCTTTTTCCCCCCCCCCCCCGGCCCCATTTTTTTTCCCCGGGGGTACCCCCAAAATTTAAAAAACTGGGGGCCCCCCCGGACCGTCTGTCGTCACAAAAAAAATTTTAAAGGTTTGGGTCCCCCCCCGGAAAAGCGGAAGCGTCTTCAATGTGTTGTCGTTTGGTGAGAATCGCTTGGGGGTTTTCCTGTTTTGCTGGGGTCGGGGTTCCCTTATTGGTAGGGGGGGGTTCAGGGGTTGAGGGTCCGTGTGGAATAGTCCGTTGAGGGAGTGGTGTGGCCGGTTTTTTTGGTAAAAATGAGGAAAAGGAACCCAAACCCCCGGCCCCAAGGCCCCACGGGGTAAGAGCTGGTTGATAAAACAATAACAGTGTATAAAAGGGAAACCTTCCCCCTGTCTACAGTGGGAGATAGCGTCCGGGGAAAAAAGGAATAAAGAGGGCAGGGAGGACGACATCAGGGGCAGAAAATCCCGGTCTTTTTTAAAATCTCCACAGGGGGAGGGGGGGGGGAGGGGGGGCGGGGGGATGTTTCCCCGGGCCCGGGGCCCCCAAACCGGCCATCCCCCAGCAAATTTTTCCCTTGGGGGGGGGTTTTTTTTCCCCCTCGTGCTCATGGCTGGCACTAAGCCTATTTTCAAAAATTTTCCTGGTCTGTTTTGCCCGGGGCCCCCCAAAAAAGGGGGGAAGGGGTTTTTGGTCGGAGGGTACCGGCCCCCGGATGAAAAAAAAGCTGGGATGGCTTGCTAAAAAGTGGCGACCTCTTGAGGGCCAAAAACCAAAAACAGTGGGGGGAAATTTTCCCACCGGCGACGTCTTTTGTTGATTAAAACCCCGCCTTTGGGGTTCAAGCCCCCCCATGTTCCCTGGACAAAAAAACCGGGGGGGGCGTGGGTCGTACTTCGCTTTTTTGGGAAAGGAAAAAGGCCCCCAAAGAGACCCCCCAAAAATCGGCTCGGGGGACTTTGGGGTTTTGTCACGGCATCGGGGGGCTTTCCCCGGGAGGGGAAAGGTTTTCGCGGGGATTTGTCTCCAGCCCCTTTAAAGACGAGTCCCGGGGGACAGAAAAAGAGGGGGGGGGGAGGTGCGGGGGGGCCCCGCGCCCCACTTGCCGGGGGGACCCGCGAGGCGGAGACTTTCAGAGGCCCCCGCTAAGAGGGGCAGCCGCCGGAAATTTTTCCCCGTTCGTTGGGCCCAAGGTCCAGCAGTTTTGGCGTCGTTTTCCAGGGCCTTTTTAAGTCAAAATTTCTTTGATGGGAGGTGGCGGCAAAAAAGGGGTTTTGGGTTTGCCTTGGGATTTTTTTTGCCCCGGGAAGGGGGACTGAAAAATTTTTAGGGGGGGGGGGGGCCGAAAAGGGGGTTTGTTAAAAAATTTGGGGGTTTTGTCCTTTTTTTAGCAAAGGAGTGAAAGGGGGAACCCCCAACCCCCCAAAAAAAAAGGGGAAAAACCCCAAAAAATTTTTTCCCCAAAAACCCCTTTTCCCCCCTTTCTCTTCCCTCTGGCTATTCTCCTCCACTCTTCCCCCCTTAAATTTTCTTATAACCCCCCCCCCCCCTCCCTTTCCTTCCTTTCCCCTCTTCCACCCCCTTCTTTTTTCTAATTCTCTCCCCCCCCCCCCCTTAAAATTCCTCCCCCCTCTTCTCTTCCCTCTAACTCTCTCCACCCGCCCCCCCCCCCCTTTTCTTCCTATCTCTCCCCCCCTTTTTCCCCCCCCCCCCCCCCCCCCCCTCTCTCTCTCTTTTCTCTCCCCCCTCCCTCCCCCCCTTTTTCCCCCTCTCTTTTCCCCCTTTCCCCTTTCTTTTATTACCTTTTTGTTCAAGAAAAACCCAGATCCTTTCAGTCGAGCACCTGATTTTTGAGTTTCCCCCTTCTTTTCCCGCCCCCTCCCCCCCCTCATCTTCCCCCCCCACACCCCGGTGCAGAAAAAAAGGGCCCCAACACCCCCTTCCGGTGAGCGGGGCGTCCCGTCCATCGGGCACAGGTGGGAAAGGGGTCACGGAGGGGCGCCCCCCAAAAAGGTGAACGGGCTACTGCGGAAGGGCACGCCCCGTGGGTTTCGTGGGGGGGAAAATTTTGGGGTGAAGTGGGAACTTCTGACAAAATTTTTCTTTCTGCATCGACACGGGAAACGTTTTTTCGGCGTTGTCGTAAAACGCAGAGTCCCCAAACCGCGTTTGGAAAATTTTTTGCGACTGGGGGGTTACCCAAGTTCCGTAATCGTCGGGAAGTTGGTAACGATGACGTCACTTTTCCCAAAAGGGGGCGGGAGAGGATACAAAAGGGCATGCGGCAAACAGGGCGGGGCTTACGGCTCTTTGGGTAGCCGACAAAGGAGGGGGGCCCAAAAATGGGGGCACGGGAGGGGCTTGGGGGGGGAAAAAGGGGGTTTTGTACTCCTGTTTACTTAGGGGCATGCTGTCGAAAGTTTTGTTTTACGCATTTTGGGGTTTGGGGGTGATCATTTTTTATAAGGGGGGGTATGGTTCCCCAAAGGGGGTTAAAGATCTGAAACGTTTGGGGAAAGGGGGTGATCTCTTTTCCTCTCTCTCTCCCTCCTCTTTTCCCTCCTTTTCTCTATTTTTAAAAAAAATTTTTAAAAGTGAACTTTAAAAATATATATATAAATATTTTATAAATTTTAAAAAAACAAAATTTTTTAAAAATAATTATGACACAAAAAAACGTCCGCATGCAGTGCATTACAAAAATTTACTGAAAAGCTCAAAATACTGGGTGTGTTTTGTTTTGTTGGGGGGGGGTGGGGGGTGGGGTTGCTCGTGTTTAAATACAAAATAATACTACTAAAAAAAAAAGATAATGATAACACCTAGCATTTAGAAGGCCTTGCGACGACGCTGACAAAAAAACAAATATAAAGAAAATTTAAAAAATAAAATTTTATACAAGCCCCCACCCCCACAAAAACACCACACGCGCGGCAGGAACAAAACACAACACACACATGCATACCACACACACACTTTTTTCTTCTCCTTCCCTTTCCCCCCCCCCCACACACACCAACACACACACCCACACCACCCCCCACCCCCCCAAAATCTTTTAGGACAATTACAAGGGGGAAAAAAAAAAAAAAAAACCTCCCCCCACCGTTCCACCCCCCCCCCCCCGTCTCTCCCCCCCCGGTTTCCCTTTTTCATATGTGTATATCCCTACATAAGCATACTAAAACAACACCACCACACAACACACACACCACCACACAACAAAAATTTAAAATATTATTATTATATATTATACAAAACATATCAACGAATTTGCAAATCTGAGAAAGAAAAGGAAATTTGGAAAAAACCATATTCTTTGTGCTTTAATTTTAAAGGAAAAACCTCCCCCCGTCATTTTTTTTCCCCTAATGCTTTTCGAACACACGGATTTGCTTGTGCGTTCAAATTTTTGAATTTATTGTAAAAGTGTATGTTACGTAATTCGAAATATGTTTAATAAAACCAACGGGGGGGCCGAGCAATACAGTTTGTTTCACCCCCCCTGCTGTTGTTTGCCTTTTGCAGTGAAGGGGGCCCCCATTTGCATCAAAGGGGGTGGGGTTTTTACAAAGATGGGTGATCAGGGGACCCCGCACCCGAATGTTGTTGCAGTGTACAGGGGGGAAAAACGGGAGGTGGCAGGGGTGAAAGGTGGTTTTCTTGCCCGTTCTTTTTTTCAAAACGGTTTTTGCCCTGTGAATCAAAAAGCTTAAGGGGCTCTCCAAACGTAAATTGGGTTCCCCAAATTTCCCCCCCCGGGCTTGTCAGTGTCTTATTCCCGGGGAAAAAACCCCCCCCTTACCCCCTTGGGGAAATTCCCCGGGGGGGGGAAGTTGGGGGACCCCCCCTTTAAACCCCCGGGGTATTTAGGATATAGAACCCCCCCCCCCCCCCCCCCCCCCCCCCCCCCCCCCCCCAGTTGGAATTACCCCCCCCGGGGGGAAAATTTGGGGTTTGCCCGGATTTTACCCCCCCCCCCCCCCAAAGGGGCAATCTAGGGCTATTTGGAATTCCTCCCCCCCTCCCCCTTCAAAAAAAAGAGGGTAATTTGGGTTTTTCTTTTTTTTTCCCCACGCACACCGCCTTAAAAAAAATTTTGGGGTTTTTCCCCCCTTAAATTTTTCCCCCCCCATTTCCCCCAATTAATTTAAATAGTTTGGGTTTTTTTGGGAAAAAAATATTTTTGATCTTCTATAATGGGCCCCCACCCCCCCCCCCCAAACCCCACAACACCCTGGTTCACTAACAGTACGCACACTTCTCGCGCTCTTCATGCGGGGGTTAAATTTTTTGGGGGTGTGAGTACGCCAGAAAGGGGGGGAAAAAAAAAACGGCTACAGCCAGTGGCCCCAACCCAAAGTTGTGACAAAATGTCCGGACATTCTTTTTTTCCCCAAAACCCCTTGGGGTTTATCCGGGTTTTCCCCCCTTTTTAAAATTTTTAAGCTTTTTAGATTTCCCCCTTTGGACTTTTTCCCCCTTGTTGTCAAGGATGTAGGGTCAGTTTCCATGGCCACTGGTCTTACGAGAAAAAGGGGGGGTTTAAACTATTAAAAAACTAATTGGGGTTCCCCAGGGGTTGTGTAATTTTTAAAAAGTAGTTACTTTGGTCGTTCCCCCTGACAACTGGTCATTATGCGTAAATCGGAGTTTTAAAAAAAAATTTTACAGCTAATTTTTTTTTCCCCCAAAACCGGGGACCCCTTTTCCAATAAAAGAAAAATGGTGGTCAATGCCTTTAACCCCCGGTCACTAGGTTTAAACAGATATTTTTTTTTTTGTGTGGAAAAAAGGGAAGGGGGACAAAACCCCCAAAACCCTTTATGCCCGTTCTCTGTGCCCCTTTGTTTTTCCCAAAAACCCCTTTTGTCTTTTTCCCCTGGACCTTCAGTTCCCCTAAAACCCCTTTTTGCCCTGTTTCGTGACTTCAGGGTTTTCCAAAAACCCCCTTTTTGCCCTGTTTCCCCCTGTGAACCCTTTATTTCCAAAAAACCCCCTTTTTCCCCGTTCCTCGTGACCTTCAGTTTCCTAACCCCTTTTTGCCCCGCTTCCCCCTGTGACTTTTTTCCCCAAAAAAAACCTTTTTTGCCCCCCCCTCGTGACCTTCTTTTCCCATAAAAAACCCTTTTTGCCCCTTTTTTCTGGGCCCCCCTGTGCCCCTTTGTTTCCTTTTAAAACCCTTAAAGTCCTGTTCCCCCTGGCCCCTTTAGTTTCCATAAACCCCTTTTTAAAGCCCCGTTCCTTGTGCCCCTTTATTTTTATAAATCCTTTATGTCCTGCTTTTCCCCGGTGACCTTTTGTTCCCAATTTAAACCCCCTTTTTCCCTGTTCCCTTTTGCCCCTTTAGTTTCCATAACCCCCCTTTTTGTCTTTTTTTCCCCTGGCCCTTTAGTTTCCAAAACTCAGCATTTTGAAAAATTTAA
>JAMYXO010007026.1:0-12692 GCA_033310375.1 Conus canariensis | reverse complement strand
CGGAACTTTAATCTAGGAAAAAAAAGCAAAAATGGCATTTTTGAAAAAAATTTATCCCCCCTGATCTTCCCCCCTGTCCCTGAAAAACGGGAGTCGCTTGTTTGAATAAAACTTTTGAAGTTATTAAACAAAACAAAGACTAAAATTTTCCCAAAAAAAAAGTTTCAACGAGACTTTTGAAATCTTTATGCAAAATAAAATTTGATAAACTGCGGCCCCCTTTAACTTCAAAAACCCAACCCAAATTCACGTTCCGGGAAAAATTTAAGACATGCCATTTCCCGTTTTTACATAAAACCTTTCCCGTCGACACCCCACTCTCACACAAAAACGGTGTTAATTTTTTCCTATTTTTCATTGTTTCCATTTTTTCCCAATTTCTTCCCGAAAACAAAAATGACCAGATAAAAGGGATTCATTTCCCTTTCTAAGGCGAACTTAGAAAAAACAAATCAAAAAACCTACATTTTTTTTTTATTTTACTCTTTTGAAAATCAAGTGTAGCTTTTTGGGAATTTTCTTTAAAATTCCACTCTGTGTTGAAGTCGACCCGTGACCGAGGACGCCAGGCGAGCAAACTTGGCTCCCGTGAGCACTCCCTTTCGACAGCAGCGAAAACCGGGCCCCAGCAAGTGCCCACCCCCCGTGTCCCCAATTCAGTGATTGCCATGTTCAGCCCCAAAGGAGACCCGGGGGTAGAAATTTTAAGCGATCCCGGTAAATTGTTTTTTATTTTTTTTCCTTTTTGGCAAAGCCCTTTGAAACATTGGGGACAAAAGATTTTTTCCCCGGAGGAAAGATGGGGCTTACGCTGTTTTCAATATCGGGCCCCGGCCCGGAAATTGTTAACCATGGTTTAAAGGCTTTTTATCCCCCCGCCCAGACCAGAACCTTTCTCCTTTCTTTGATAAAAAATGATCCAAAGCCATGGTGGCTCTTCTGTTCTCCTTTCCTAGATTTTTTCAATGCGGAACCCAATTTTTCCTTTTTATTTCCCTCACCCTTTGGGGAAAAAATCTTACCAAATTGAAGATTTTACTGCCCCGAAATTTTCTATCTGGCTTTTAAAAAATTTTGTTCCTTACTTTTATAAAACCGTACACCTTCCAACAATTGGGGAGTCGGGTTTTTTCGATTCATGCATAAAATTCAAATTGAAATTCGATGTCCTGGGGCAGCTTTTTGTTTGTTTGCACCCAATTCTTTCACAAGCCTCCACATTCCTTCGGGTTTTGTCAGCAAGTCTTTCACAAGTCCTCCAAAATTCATCCCCGGGTTTTTGGACAGAAGTCTTTAAAAAATTTCCTCCACATTAAATCGCTGGTTTGTCAGAAAGTCTTTTCACAAGTCCTAAAACAATTCATCTCGGGTTTTTTCCCAGAAAGTTTTCACAATTTCCCCCAAAATTCATTTTGGGTTTATCAGAAAAAGTGTTTCAAAGTCCCCCAACTTTAAATCTCTGGTTTTTTCAGCAAGTTTTTCACCAAGCCCCCAACCACTTTTTAAATCCGGGGTTTGGTTAAAGCAAGGGTGGTTTCCACCGGTCCTTTTCCAAAATTCATTTTGGGTTTTTACCCTCCCAAGTTTTTTCCACAAGTCCCCCACATTCATCGCTGGTTTGTCAGAAGTGTTTCACAAGTCCCCCCACATTCATCTCTGGTTTTGTTGTCACGTCTTCGTATTCCATAAAAGATTAATGCTGTTTCTTTTCGAGCCCCCCTTTTAAATGTCGGTTTTTTTTTTTCTAAAGCTTTCCGCCCCCGTTCACACGGTTTGATTTGCCCCTTTTAAACCCTGCTGGTTTTTCTTTCTTTAAATCCCTCATTTTTTCCCCCCAAAAGTTTGCAAATTCTTTATGTAACCCCGCACAGTTAAAACCCGTTGAGAGGGGCCCAAAATTTTCCTTCATCATCGGGTCCCCCGGAGTTTTTGACGGGGGTAGATGGGATCCGGTTGAGCCCCCGCTTGCAGATCCCAGTCGAGTCTGTCTCAGGCACTCTGTTTCCTTCCAGGTCCCGGGCCCGGGGTTCCCAATTCCCCCATCGCCACAGGATGAAAAAAAACGCCGGGGTAAAAATACGCCAGGAGGAAAATTTCCGATGACAACCCCGTAGCTTTGAGATTTGGAAATTTGTCCCCCCAAAAAACCGAAGTTTTTCTTTGCATTGCTCGCCCGATACATAAAATGCGACGAAACCCCCCGGTACAAATCCCCCACAAACGGCCCGAAAAATTTTAAAGTTACCCCCGGCCCTTAGTCACCTCCAAAACGTTTTCCAGAAAGGGGACCTCCGGGCATTGGGTCTCCCTTCCAAAACACGTCTCAAAAAATTTACCCCCCTTTAAACCCCCTTCTCCCGTTTTTTCCTCCTCTCCCTCTCCCGCAACCAAAACCACCCCCCCTTCAGCCCAGTTTTAAATTTCCCCTTTTCCCCTTTTTCCCTTAAAACCCCCCCCCCCCCCCCCCCCCCCCCCCCCCCCCCCCCCCCCCCCTTTACCCCCATTCTCCACTGTGTCTGTATTTTCGAAATAAAACCCCCCGTTTCCCCCTTTTAAAATTAACCCTTTGGCTTAAGGGATAATATTCAGAAGCGGGAAGGCCCAGTAGGTACCCAACCCAAAGCAGGGAAAACCCCCGGGGTATTTTTAAATTCCCAAAAATTCAATGGTACAACTGATTGTGTTGTTTAAAGAAAATTATCATTGCCGGGTTGTATAGTCGGGCGAATTTCACGTGATGTGACTGAGTTTTGGGTTTGCGCAGCACAAAATCAGGTCATTTGGAAAACTGCGCTTGACCAGGTGGCCCGTGCGGCCCAGACCCTGGGGCCGGAATTTTTTCCCGCCCCACCGTGTTGTAGAAAGAATCTCGTGGGGGAAAGGGGGGTGGCAGCAGAAAAGTCCTCAAAAGGAACCCCCCCTTAAAGAAAGTGTTTCGGCCCTTATCTCCTGACACTCTAGGGGGGTTTGGGCCACCCCGGGTTTTAAAGACTCCGGATTTCCCTCTGCTGCCCCCTTTTTTTTTTTTTTTTTTTTTTTTTTGGACGAGCCATGGTGGGGTTCGAACCCCAGGGACCCTCTGGCCCTTGCTCTTTTCCAATTAAGACTCGCGTTTTTAACCACTGAGCCACGGGGACAGGTTTATTTGTGGGGGGAAATTTAAGCCCTTAAATGAAGTTCACTTTTGGGTTTCCTTCCTTGACCAGGACCCCAGCTTAACACCTTCTGCCCCCTTCTCCCTTTTGCTTTCAGGGCTTGGTTTTTTCCCCCCTCCCAATGAGAGTTTGTTTCATGAGGTGCATACAAAAAAGGGTTCCTTACAAACCCCCCCTAGCCCCAATTTTCCCTGCCCCGTGAGGACTTTGCCCTGATTTCCTTCTCCCCCTCGGGTTTGTTTGCCCAATTTTCAGAAATTACCTTTTCAGCCCTTGTAGATTTGACCCTGCCTCCATTCTGTTCTCTTTATGGCCCCCGTGGACCCCGTTTATGATCAGCTGCTTGGTTGATTTAGAGTGGATATTTAGTCTGGTCTAAAGCCACTCTTGCTGATGATCTCTGGGGACCCTTTTCCCTTCTGGGAGGTCTGCAGTGCACTCCCAGTCATCTGCCCCCGTCCGCCCGACTCTGCCCGCATTTTTTCGGAAATGGTACTGTTTTTTCTTGGCCATGAAAGGGGTGCCCCCCCTGCCGTGAAGAATGTTGCGGGTTTCTTTTGGAGTTTCCCGTTTTTTCCCCTTTTTTGGTGGTTTGGGACTAGCCCAAAAACTTTCTTGGGGCCCAAACTCTTTGAGCACTTGTTTTTGCCCCTATGTGTACCCTTCCCAGAGCAGGGCCCACTTTACATGAGCTTAGGGCATGCCCCATTGTTTGTTTTTATGGCAAAAGGGGGGGATGCCGGATCGTTCCCGTTTTTCCCCCCTTCACCAGGTTTGCATTTGAGGGCAGAAAGGGGCATATGCAGATCTGAGAAAAGAAGGATCCGAGAAAGGGGCCCCCTGTGGCCCCCAAAATTCATTCCAAGGGGAGGGCTTCTTTGGGGGTGCAATTCCCCCCCCGTTGTCAATTGCCCTGGCGGGGTCTGCTGGGCTGCTTTTTGGAGTCTTTTTGGTCTTCTTCTTTTCTTCATCTTCCCGGGAAACATCATGTCTTTTTTTGGCTTTTCCTTTGGCCCTTTTACCCCCATTCGGGTTTTTTTCACCCCCATTTCCTTGTCTTTGGTCTGTGTGTGTCCTGTTATTTCTCTGATTTTTGGCCCTTTCTTTTCCCCAGAATCCATCGCCTTTTAAAAAACTTTAAATTTTCTGCCTGTTTTCCCGCTGGGGCTTGATTGTTTTCTCCCAAACCTTGTCTCCTGAGCCCAAAAAAGCATGTTTTAAAAGTTGTTTTTCCCCCTGTTTTGTTATTCCCCCCGGAGGGTTTTCAGTGGAAATTTTAAAGCTTTGCTTGGCGACAGTCCAGCGTTTATGTCGGGCCCAGACAGGGTGGGGAAAACCAAGCCATTTCCTTTAAATTTGTTGTTTTTGGTTTTCCATTTGCCTCCCCTTTGTGGTGTGATTTTCATATTTTCATAAAGAGGCCAAGGAGCTTTTTTTTTACCCAGCATGAATTTGAAGAGCCAGCCCTTGTATTTGCCAGGGAGCCCACATGGTCAAGGGTTTCTCCAAAACTTCCTCCCCCCATCTCCCGGGGTTTCTTTTGCTTTTTTGTGTGTCTTTCCCCCGTTTTCATCTTTCCCATTTTCCCAAAGGGCCCTCTTGACTGGTTTTTCCCTGGGACTTTTTGGAATGGCCTGGTTGGAAACACTGAGACCACAGACCCGGGCCCATTTTCCCTTTCCTCGTGAAGACCCCATGTTTTTCTTTGGCTTGAACTTCTTTTTTCGGGGGATGAGGCAAACTATGTCTTTCCAGCCTTTTGGGCACTTGACGTGTCTTTTCTTCCTGGATAAAATTTCACTGTAGTGTCAATCCAAAAAAAGGGGGGCCCGGGGGAGGAGGAAATTTTTTATCCAAGGTCTGTTTGTCTCGCGTTGTTTGTTGTGCTTTCAAGATGAGTTCCTTTCCCCACCCACAAAACAGTTTTGGGAAATTGAAACCAACCCCATTGAAAATTAACCCCTTTTCCCAAGTTGTTTCCAGCCCTGTTGTGTACTCCTTGGTAGAAAACCGCTGAGAAGCCCTTGAATTTCTTCTTAAAGCATGGCGGTTGTTCTTTGGCAAAAGGGTTTACATTAAAGAGCCAAACTGTTTTCATCTCATGGGGCACGGGAATCCATTTGCTTTTTGCCCCCCCGATCAAGCCCACATACGCCCCAGGTTTTCTCTTTTCTTTTTTTTTGCTTTTTGGTTTGCGCCCCCAGTTTCTTTTGTGGGGTGTTTTTACACGCCACCCACGCCTGGGATAAACCTTTTCGGGCCCGACACATCCAAGTACTTGTTTTCCATGGGGACTTGGTCGCCTTGCTCCCCTGCCCAGAGAAAAAAGTTTTTTTCCCTTCGACTTTCAGTGTGATTTTGGGCCTAAACTGGCTGAGGGCCCATTTGGGAGTTTTGCTCTTTGGGGATTTCACACCTTTTTGCCGTCTTTCCACGGGCCCGCTGATTTTTTTGGTTTCTCCAAGCCGATCGAAAGCAGCCTGTGGAGCCACCCCAGCCCCTTTGGGGACATTTTTGTAAATCGGAAAGGGTATTCCCTTTTGGGGCCCTGGTGATTTTTTTGGGGCTCTGGCTTTTTTCAAAAACCACTTCTTGTTTTCCGAAAAACTTTTGGAGGCTTGCCATTTGAAAGGGTTCCTCAGGGTTGGTTGGCCACCCCCAGCCTTGGGAATGCCCGGGTGGTGCTTTGCTTGTGGGTCAGATTTTTTTTCCTAGATGTGCTCAAGAACTTTTTGGTCCCAAAATTTGGGCCCCAGATTTTGGCTGCTCAAACATTTGTTCTGGCAAAACGGGAAGGGGTCTCTAAAAGAAACGCTCTTTGTGTTCTTCTTTTTTTTTGTTTTCCCTTCCTCGCAGATTCCGCTTTGCTAAAGGGCGTTTGGTTTTTTTCCCTTTAAGGTTTTTCCCCCATTTTTTCCAAGCTTTGTTTTTCAGTGGCAGTGGGGGTCTTCTTTTGCATCTTGAGGTTTTTCTTTTTGGGACCTGATTTTTGGGTCCTTCTTTTTTTGGGGCGCCCTGGATTTCTTTGGAGGTGTTTTCTTTTGGGGTAGTTTTGCCCCATGGGGCGTTTTTAACCATGTGGCATTACCCCCAATGCCCCCTTATGTGGCTAGTTTGTGTTCCGGGTGTTTTTCCCCTTTTCATTGCTTTCGAGTTTTGGGGACGTTTTTTGGAATAAAGTTTCCCCCAATTTCAGTTCTTTTTGTTTCGGGGAGGTTGAGTTTCAGGCGCCTGGAAAATTCCCGGGGGGCCTGTGAAATTCCTCCCCCGAACCTGTATTAGGGGAAAAAAAGTGCGGTGTGTGAGAGTGTTGCCCCTTGTCTGTTTTGGAAAACTCCCTGTTTATGCACCCCAACCCTAAACATGGAAAATTGGGTGGAAAACCTTTTGATTTTTTTTGGAAATATTCTAGGCATAAAACCCAAGGCCCCATTTAAAAACACCCATGCTAAAAGAATGGGGGGCCCTTGTTTGGGGTTGATTTTTTGGGATTACAAAGTGTGGGTTTTTTGCACTATTACAGCCTAAAACCTAAGATCCTTTTAGAGGGGGGACTTAAAGAAAACCTAAATTTTTTGCACACAGTACGGTCCCCATTGCACGGGGTACCCCCAGAGGGGGAACAAAGAGAGAAAAAAGAGAAAAATTCTGGGGAAAAGGGAAAAAATCCATCTGACCCGAAAATTGGTGGTGGAAGGGAAGAACTGGAGGAAAAAGGGACCCAAAAAGGGTTTGAAATGATGACAAAATATGCTCCCCCATTTTGAAGAAAAGTACCCCCCCCATGTCTAGAGACAGGGTTTTGTAGTCCCGTTTTACTTTACATTTTCAGAATACTTGGACACATTTCCCCCGAAAATTGAAAGAACGGTCCCCTTAAATATTTTTCCCCCTCAGAATTTTCCCATGTTACTGCATTATTAACGAACGAGAGGACAAGTTTTGCTTTTACTTTCGGGGGAAAAAGATTGAACAGTGTGGGGGTTTATATGCGTTTTCTTTTTTAAAGCAAAGCACAAATAGTCACGCCTGGCTTTCATACAGAACCAGCAAAAAATTTAGCTTTTCGGAAAAAAAAAAAAAACTGTTTAGTTGAGCATCTACACGTTTACCCGAAAGGAACAGAAGAATTGAGGAAAAACACGTCAACTGTTACTTATGTAAAAACCTCATGGGTCTGTGTCCAGAAAATTTTTAAAGGGGGTCAAGGCTGTTTTGGGGAAAAAGGCTAGAAAAAAACCCACAGAAAAACCCTTACTCCACCCCAAAAGCACACCCCGGGCCGGGTTTTTTTTGGGGGATGCGGGTGAGTGCGGGAAGGGGCAAAATTTGATACAGTGATGAAGGCTGGGGGTTTGGTCTAGTGACAATACATTCCCCAAATTCTAAAAAACGATCTGTGCAGGAGCTTTTTGGGCCCGGGAACAGTTTTGGGTTCCCTTTATTTCAGTGGTTTAATCTTTTTGTTTTGAATGTGTCAGCTAGGGGGCCCTTGCACGAAAACGTATGGATGATATTTGGGTGGTTTAAACCCGAAAGTGAAAATTATATCAAATTTGGGTTTGTGGAAAAAATACTTTTTGTGAGTGATTGTTTGAGTGCCGAATAGATGCCCCTAAATTCTAAGTCACATGACTTCGCCCGACTAATGCAACCAAGCCCCCGAATTTTAAAATTAAACTACCCCCTTAAATTTGGGAAAGGGGGCATTTAAAATTTGGGAATTTTTAAAGAGACTGTTGCAGGAAAGGTGAAGGGACGTGGCCCCCCCCGCTTGGTTTTTAAAAGGTAATGCTCTTTTTGAATTTACAACCATGAAATTTTTATTTAAACTTTGGGGGGGCACTCACTCTAAATGTTGACCTGGGGTTTTGGCTGGGGCGCCATTTCTCACGTCACACCGTCCCTTCACCTTCCGGCAACCTGAAATTTAAAAATTTTCCCTTCCCGAAGTGAAGGGGTTTGTTTTAATTTTCCCAACCCAATGTACACCACCCGCCCCAAGGAACCCCATTTTTCAGGCCAGTATTTGAGAGAGGGGCCCAAAACGCTTTTTGATGTCGGTTATTTTGTTGGTACTTTGCCTTTTACTCAACACAAAGGGATAGCTGCTGGGAGGAAAAAGGACCTTTTTTTAAAGAGCAGACCCAAAAATTTGGGGATTTTTTTCTTTCTGAAGTTTTTTGAGAATGATAGCCCATGGTGGGAATGTGGTGTTTTTTTTTTTTTTTCTCCTCAGTCAAATCTTGTACCCTGACATGGTTTCTATTCACAAAGACAAACATTTGTCCCTTCAGACGGGTCGGTTTTGTCGTGGAGATGGGGCCCCAAACCAATACATTTAATTTTTAAAATGGTGTGAGGTAAGAAGTTGGCCCGAATTACAAGAAAAAAGCGGTAGTGGAGGCGGTTTAAAAGGGGGCACCCATCATTGTTTTGGATTCTCGTCTGAGTGTGACATTCCCCCACCTGCTGGGCGTCTTTAGTTGAGAAAAAATTGAGTCATATGACGTGTATCAGGTTGCCAGGGGTCCTTTTCGTGGTGTGTGGGGCGTGTGTGTGTGTGTGTGTGTTTTGTGTGTTGTGTGGTGGTGGGGTGTGTGTGGGGGGGTGCGCGCCCCGGCCCCAAGTGTCCCACATGTGTAAATGCATTTCGTGCGCGCTTTTGGGGTGGGTGTGTTGTGTTGTGTGTGTTTTTGTGTGTGTGTGTGTGTGTGTGTGTGGGGTTTTATTTTTTTTATCCACGCAGTCCCTTTTAAAAGTTTTTAGTTGTTAAGGGCATGCCTTTCTGAAAAAAAAAAAATTACAAAGGGGTTTTTAAACCCTTTTTTGTTTTTAACACAACAGCCCCGATTTTAAAAACACCGCTGATTTTTAATGCCGTTAAAAAAAATTCAAAAACCAGAACAATGATAACAATCCTTTTTTGATGAAAAAAAAACCCCCCTGAGAAACAATGCTGATTTTATAATGCCCTTTTGAATAATTGCCCCGAACAAACAAGAGAGAGTGGGGAGAGAGAGAGAGAGAGAGAGAGAGAGAGGAGGGGAAAAAGAATTAAGAAAGAGGAAAGGGGAAACCCAAAAGAGGATGAGAGAGAGAGAGATTTGCAAAAAAATTTTAACCCCTTTTAATTCACTTTGTTTTTTAAGGGGAAATCATGTGTCTTTACAGATGTACGTATGGGTTTTTTTAAATTTTAAACGGGATGGTAAATCAACGATCTAACGAAAATGAAGCTGTTTATAGACTAATGTGGTCTGGATGACTGGTTATCTTCCACCTTTAAAAGAGAGCAGAGAAGAAGAAGGGAGGAGAGACAGACAAAATTTGCAGGCACAAAAAGGGGATGACAGAAAACACCCCGACAGGGAGGGCAGAAGAAAAACAAAACCCGACGAGAAAAAATGATGAGATACAGGGGATTTAAAGTGGAGAGGGGGACAAAAAGGGAGAAAGGAAGAAAAGAGGGAGAGCAAGAGAAGGGGGAGAGAAGGAAAGAGGGACACTTCCCCTCGCAGGCACACCACACACAACAACAACACCACAACCACCACACAATACCACACACACACAATTAAAAAAACACAAAAAACAACACAAAAACACACCCCCAACCACAACACACCACACACACAAACAAAAACACAACCAACACCCCACACCCCCCCCAAAAAAAACCATTCCTTTCTTTCCCGCACCGAAAAAAAGGTAGCACTCCCCGCGGAAAAATGCAGAACCGAAAACTGGGAGACGGGGGGGGGGTTGACCGCGCTTGGGTGAGGAAAAAATGAACCCCAGGGGGGATTTTTTGAAGTTCTTCACCCAGAAGCTGGCCCCTCGATCTTTTTTACCCCGGTTTAAAAGCCGCCATGGTCAGAAAGGCAGGGAACTGAGAAAGTACATTTGGGGGGCTGGACAAACAAAAATTTAGGTTTTGCGCGTTGGCCGTTTCTGCTTTTGGGGGTTTTGTAGCGCTCTGCTTTTTTGCCCGGGTCCAGAGGCCCCCCTATTTATGGGGGTGTAGGGGATTTTTCAGGCGTTTTGGCCCCCATTGCTGAATTTCTCTCAGTTTTTTGACCAGCCCTTTTTTCTGGAGAGGGGGGGAAAGAAAAAACCTGGGGTTTCAATGCTGACTGACCAAAACATTTAAACCAAAACCCAAAACCAACCCAAAATGCCACAAAAAATAAGAGTGAACCACTACTGTCCCCCGGGAAAAATCCCGGGTTTAAAGGGCCCTTTTATAAAACGAATGGGGGTGGAGATTTTGGGGAATGTGGTTAGCGGGGAAAAAACGGAAAATGTTAAAATGGTATTGGGGAAGAGGAGGGGGAAAAGAAAACCATCACTTAATGGACTCCCAAAAACAAAACTTTTTTTCTCTCATGGTTTTTTTACTGTGTTCTGCTTTGCCCTCTTTTGTCACCCCCGCCCATTTCCCTCTCCCCCCCTGACATTTGTGGCCCCTCAGACAACCCCCCCTCTCTCTCTCTTCTCTCTCTCTCTCTCTCTGGTTTTGCGGTGGGGAGCTGTGACAGCGATTAACCCCTTTTCCCCCTTTACCATCTGTGTGTGCTTATTTTATCCTTTTTTGCTGTGACACACCCCCACTTTTCCCGTCACATACCTGGGGGGTTTATCCTTTTTTTTTTTTTGTTTGGGTTTTTGTTATTATATTGCTTGTTTTTTTTGTCACATTTCTAGAGGGCTTTCCTGTCATTTTTCCCTTTCATCTTCATGTCCCCCTGTCCCTCCTTACTCATTTTCCCCAGGCAAAAACACAAGTTCAGCCAAAATTTTTTATTATGGAGATTTAGATTTGGGGGTTTTGAAAAAATTTTTTAATTATAGGAAGGTTTATTTAAAAATTAAAAAAAAAGCCCTTTTAAAAAAAATTTACACCAGAACCCCCCAAATGACATGATTTACGGAGAACTAAAGGGAAAGGTATCCAATTCATCTAAATCGTATGTTAAAGGGATTAAATATTGGCTGAAACTGACAAGAATGGATGAATATAGGATCCCTTTTTAAAAGCGTACAAAATGTTTTTTGTTTCTAGCCCAAAAAGGGGTTTAAGAAGACAGGGGTTCTTCCAGGGTATAAAACAGTGTTTACATTCTTAGGGGGTTTGGGAAATTTGTTTGGGAAAACCCGGGTTTTCCCAGAGTGTACTGGGTTTTTAAAAATTTTTTAAAAAGAAAGGATTATTGATTGCAGATGGAGGTTTGGGCATGGAAAGGGTCTTATCATAGTGACAGAGTTTTCCCAATACAATATTTTAAAAATATAAATGATTTAGAACCTATTAACAAAAAAGTGAATGGGATATATTATGAGCACATTAGCAAAAATTTTAAAATTTGGTGTTTCTGACATTACTTTGCCATTGTTTTAAGATTTTCCAACCCTACCGAATTTAAATTTGGGTTTGCCGTTCATGTGGTACAGCAAGGGAAGAGGGAAGTTCATTTTTTTTTTATGTTGTCCTGACAAACATAATTTTCAGAAAAAGCTTATCCAGCCAAAGTTTTTCTAAATTTAACCATGTTTATTGCCAAAAGGGAAATTTTCTTTTTGTCGACAAGAAAAAGAACCACTTCCTTTCAAAATTTTGGGTGTAAAATATTTTTGAAAACTCAGAAAAGATGCGAAACGGCTACCTTTAAAATCCCAATTTAAAAATGTGCTTTAATTTGTCGTGAAATTTTTTTTCAAATTTTTTTTTCCCCCGTGTACCTTAATTTGCTTTGTTTAATTTTTATGTTTACCCCCTTTAGAATGGGGGGCCCCTTTGGGCCCTTTAAACTGAAAAACATTCCATTCGCATTTCTCTTCTTTTCTCTCTTTCTTTTCTCTCCCCTCTTTACCCTTTTCGGTGGTTTAGCTGTGGGGAGGCGTTAATCCTTGTCCCCGTTTCACCCTCTGTGTGTGCATTATTTTCAACCTCTTTGCTGTGACGCACCTCACTTTGCTGTCCTACCTGGGGTTGATCTTTTTTTGTTTTTTGTTATCATATTTGGGTTGTTTTCTTGTCACATTAGTAGATTGGGCTTTCCTGTCACTTTCCTTTTCAACTTCATTGTGCCCCCTGTCCCCCCCCTTTCCCCTTGTTCGCCCGTGTTGGGCTTTGGCAACAGTGGGTGAGTTCCCTGTGGGCGTCTTTTTGGGGCTTGATTTCTTTGTGAACTTTAATTTCACATTGGGGTTTGGGCGGCCGACGACGGGGGGTCGGTTTCACTTCGCCTCTTTCCCCCCCCCAAAAGGCTGTCTTTCCCGGGCCCCCAAGGCGGCCTTCTTCGTGCTCGGGGGCGATGGCCCTGTGCCCGGGCCCCGAGATGGGAAACAGGGGAAAAGTAAAGGGGGGGTTAGTTTTAAACATTAGGTGAAAATTTGCTTACCCTCAGGGTTCCTGAATGTAAGTTTTGGGGGTGTATTTGGGTATTAGGGCCGGGAAAGATTCCCCCCCTTTTCTTCTGGGAGCTTGATTATAGTGGTTGGAGACACGACCGTGAGTATAAAGGGAAAAAACCC
>JAMYXO010007025.1:0-12692 GCA_033310375.1 Conus canariensis | reverse complement strand
TATTTTAACCCTAGCTAAGAAGTTATAAAAAAGTAAGAAAGTGATGATCCCTACCTACCTAATTAAGTAAGTCCTAAATGAGTTTACATCCAAAATACTTTAACATACATACATATTTATACAAAATTAATACATACAAACTACTACATCCTCCCAAAAAACCCTTTCATACAAAAATACAAAACAAAAAAAAAAACCCAAAAGCCGGATTTAGTAGCTGAAAATTTCCCCTTCTTTTTTAAAAGTAAAACCCCTCCCGCTTTTGTGTACCCCATCGGGACAACACAAAAAAAAAAGAAATCAAAAAGCCCCCCCCTAAAATGAAAATTCAAGTAAAAAAAAATTTTGTTTTAAAAAAGGGTGGATTTGTCAATAGAAAAAAGAGTTTGTAAAAAGATGAAGAAAGTGTGGGAAGAATAAAAAAGAAATACCCGCTTTTGTGCTTTCTTTTTTTCTCTCTCTCTCTCTTCTCCCCTTTTCCTCTTTCCCCTCTCCCCCTTCTTTCTTTCCCCCTTTTCTTTTAATTTATGTGGGGAAGAGGGGGGGGCATGGGACACATGTATGAGTGTGTGTGGATGGAGTTCTTTCCCCCTAAATTTTTTCCCCTTGACCTTTCTCAACAAAGAGAAAATTGGGGTTCCATGAGCTTGTGTGTTTTTGAAACCCCTTTCCCAGTTCTCTTTTAAACTTTCCCCGGTTTTATTTTGTAGAAACCCCCTTTGTTTTTGCCTCTTATGCCCCCCCAAACCCTGTTTCCCCCCTTAAAAAGTTCAACCCCCACAGCTGTTTTTTTCCCTTTCTAAAATTACCTGTGCCCCCTTTTTGTACGTTTTTTTTCCTTTCTGTGCGTTTACCTGTTTTTTTGGTTGCTAGTTTTTCCCCATTTTTTTTGTGTGTGTGTACATTGTTGTTTTGTGGCTAATTTCCAATTCCGCCCTCCCCTTCCGCTATGTTTTTTCCCAAAGACCATTTCCATTTGTTTCCCTTCATTTTGTGTTTTTTTTGGAGATCCCCCTTCCCCCTTCCCCCTTTTCCCAGTTATTAACCCCAAGGGGTTGTAGAAAATTTTTTCCCCTTTCCTTCTCTTTGTTCTGGAAACGGGTTTTTTAATTTTGGGTGAAAGGTTGTGTTTTTTTGTGTTCAGATGGATAAGCGGGGAAAAGTTTTGGTTATTAATTGGGTTTATATCAATTTTTTTAATTGGGTTTGTGAACTGAATGATTTTGGCCAAGGGCCCAAAAGTTCCTTGTTTTTGTTGTTAGGGTAATGTTTGTTTGTGGAATTTTGTTTGCATGGTGAAAATAAGTTATATTTTTTGTTTTTCCACAGACAATGTTTGGAAAATTTTGGGGCGTTCATTTTTACAGAGGTGTTAGCCGGGAAAAAGGGATTTTTCGCGATTTTGGCCCCCAAAACGAAAACCAAAGAAGAAAGATATTTTACTAACCCAAAGAGTTTTTTAAAAATCCTAAATAATGGCCCCAAAACCCTTTTTTCCCCCCAAATTTTCCCCACAAAATGAAAACTTTTTTTTATATATTTTCGTGATTTCTGAAAGAATTTGTCTCCAATTTGTTCAAAAACAAACCAAAAGGAAGTTGTCCCCCAAGTTCTTAAAAAAAACCCAAAGGGAATTCCCCCCCAAAGTTTTTTCAAAAACCAAACCAAAGGGAAAAATTTGTCCCCAAAAGTGTTCAAAAAAAACCCTGATCCCAAGGGAGAAGAGCAGCCCCGATTAGGTAAGGGGGTAGGAGGGGGAAAAAGAAGCAGAGTCGGCTGCGGGGAAATGTGCCAGCAGAAAACCCAACCGACAATGGGGGAATCAACAAGATCGGGCAGCAAAGCCTGGAACCCCCGGGGGGGCCCCCAGTGGTGCCAAATTACCGGGGTTTTTTGCCCATTTGTCGCGGCCCTGGCGGACCCGGGCGCTGGGGGCCGACCCCATCTCCCCCCCTTCCAAAGAGTTCCTGGACGGGGGCCCTAATCCCCCTGGGGCCCTTTTGGGTTGGGGCCCCCTTGGGGGGTGTGGGGGCGCGGGTGTGAAATGAGGGAATTTTGGGAAGAAGGGAAAGGGGGAGTGTGGAGGGTTTAAAGGGGCGCAGTGTGGGGGGTTTTAAAGCGGGGGGGGGGGGTGGGGGGGTTGGGGGGTAGGGGGAGGGGAAAAAGGGAAAGTTGGAAGATTTCGGACGGGGATCTTTTTTCCCATTGCCCCCTTTTTTTTTTCCTAAGGTTTTTTTTTTTTTTGGTGTGTGTGGTGTGTGGTGTTTGGGTGTGTTTTTGGTTTGTGTGTGTGTGTGTGTGTGTGGGTGTTGTTTTTTGTTGTTTTGTTTTTTTTTTTTTCTTTTACTGTCATTCTTTTTTCTTGTTTTTTTGTCTTTGGGTTTCCGGTTCGGCTCTGCTGTCACAAAACACCCCACATCACACAAAAACCCCACCACAAACACCCACCACACAACACAAACAAATATATAAATATATTTAAATATATTATCCAAAAATACATAAATAAAATACATACAACATTATATAAAAATATAACATGTAAATTTTCCCTCTCTCTCTTTACTTCTCTCTCTTTCCCCCCCTCTTTCCCCTATTTTTTTTTTTCCCCTCTTGTTCCGAAATCCCCCCCCTCTTTCTTTCCCCCTCTCTCTCTCTTCTCTTTCTTTCTTTCTGTTTTTTCATATTTAAAGATGGTTTCCTTTTTTAAAACATTTCCCCTAAAAAATGTGAAGCTCACCAAAATTCTTTTTAACAGTAGAGGGCTTTCCCGGACGAATTTTTTTTAAAACATTTAAGTAGTAAAACTGTCAGTGTTTATGAAAACCCCAAAACGGAAACCTCTAAAAAACATGATTGAAAATAAACCCAATTTCTTTTTTTTTGGAATGCTTCCACAGAAAAAAGAAAGGGTTTTCCATTTCAATCATTTAAAAAATAAAAAAAAAAACCCTCACTTTAAGTTCTTTTTAACCCCCCAAATAGAAAAATAAAACAATTTGGTTGGGGTTTTTAAAAAGCATTTTGTAGCAAAAATTTAGGACAAAAATTTAAAGCGTGTTTATTTTAATGGGTATTTTTTTATTTTGCCCTAAACGTTTTAAAGTTTGTAAGAATAAAAAGTCAAATGGGGTTCCAAACAAGGAAAATCTTTACCAACGCCCCCAACATTATCTTAAGGGTATGAAAGGGGAAAAATATGATTTAAATAAGGGAGACTTTTAACTGATCCCAAGAAAATGATCCCCTATTAAAGTGAAATTTAATTTGCCATTGCCAACCCAAGGGTTTTAAAATTTTTGTTTTTTTTGTTTCATCTTTTTTTTGTGTAAAATATTGAAAAAAAGAACATAATTACAATTAGTTACCCAATGGGCCAAAGGTTATTTGGAAAAGAGAGAGGGGGGGAGAGAGAGAGAGAGAGGAGAGGAGAGAGAAGAAGACAAAACAACGCCCGGAAAAGGGAATAGGAAAAAGGAAAAGAAAAGAGAGGGGGAGAGAAAAGAGGGGGAGAGAGAGAAGGAGATTTTAAATTCCGTTTTTTTAAATGTTAAAGGGGTTTGCATATGAAAATTTTTGGTTTCCCTTTTGAACAGGCCGAGCCCAAGCTGGTGTCTTTTTTTTTCCCTTTTTTTTGGGAAACCGCGGGTTAAAACTCCGGGGGCAGCTGTATGGAAGGCAGTGGAGTTTTTTTTTTTTTTGGTATAAACCGTTTTTTATCCCCCCTTTAAGGCACCCTACCCCTTTTTTCTGGGGGGAAAGGTCCCTTGTATGGTAACGTGTACCCCTTTCCCCGGGCCCCAAACCCGGGCCCTTTTTTTTCCAAAATTTGGGTGAGGGGATTTTGCGTGTGTCCCAAGATGTGGGCTTTTACAAGGGAAATCTGGTTTTAGTCTCTTTCAAAGGGACTTTTGGGAAGAAGGGGATTCAAACCCAAAGTTAAACCCCGGGGGAAAAAACCCCCCTGTACCAAATTGGGAAACTCGAACCCCAGGATCACGAGCCCGGGGGTTAAACCAACTGAGTATTCCGCCCCCCAAAACCGTGAAAAACCCAAGGGTTTACTAAAAACAAACTAAAGAAAAATTTCTTTCCCGAGGAACTATTCAAGAAATCCCAGAAGAGCCCCATTAAATCCCCGGGTAAAAAAAAAAAAGAGAAAAAAAGTTCTTGTCAACGCGTAGTATTGGGGGAGACGTTGGGAAAGATTCAAAAATATATCCTATTTGTGGTTTTTTTAATTTTTAATCGTTGATGCAGATCTTTCGGGCGGAAAGTTTAGGGTTACCTTCGTTGTAAAAAATTTTTTAAAAACCAAAAAGGGTTTGTTAGGGGATATGATCTTAAAAAAACCCAGGCCAAGACTGAAACTGACAACTTTGAGCGCCCGGGGGGTAACAGCCCAAAAAGCATTGGGCTGATAAACGGGGCCCCTGTTAGGGACCCGTTCCAAGGTCAAAAATTGGACAGAGGTAAAGCTCTTCAATCTTCTTGGGTTTTTAGTAATCGGTTTTTACGCATGTTTTTGGGATCCCTTGTCCTTTGGCAGAGAGAGGAAGAAAAATTTAAAACGCAAATTTTAGAGATGGATGGGGAAAACCCCGGGAAACAGCCTAGGCCAATTTTAAAAACCCCGTAAATGACAACAAATTTTTGTGGTCGCCCTTAACGTGGAACCAATGTGTGTTTCCCCCTTTTCAAATCGGGTACAGGCGGCAAAAAAAAAAAAAAAAAAAATTTTTTTCCGGGTTTTTTTTTTTTTAAATTAATTTTTTTTTAAAGGGTTTTTTTTTTTAGGTCGCCGGAGCTTTTGCCCCCTTGGGCCCGTGCAGCCGAGGGAAAAATTTATTTTTTAGGCAAACACCTCCCCTTTCCCAGCGCAGAAATGTAGCGAGTGGGTTTGGGACCTCCCTTTTTGGAAAAATTTTTTTCCCGGGATTTTGGCTGTCCACATTCTTTCGGGGGGTTTTAAGGAAAACAAGTTAGTAGTCACCCCCTGGGTTCCGACTTAGAGAGGGGGTTGCAAAATTTTTTTAAATTTATTTTCCCCCTTGGGGTTTTTTAAATTTAATTTAAGAAATTTAAATAAAATTTTTGGGCCCCCAATTTGAGGGATAATGATTTTTTCGTTTTTTCCTTTTCTTGTTTGAATGTTGTTTGTCATCCCAAAGAAAATAAAAGGAGGCGAAACGCTTTCGTCTTTATTTTGGGTAATTTTGTTTTTCTTTCGTTCCCCCGGCAAAAGTAATTTTTTCCCAAGTAAATTTAAGAAATATGACACACCCACAACAAAACCAACAACACACACACCAACACACACAACAACCCCAAAACCACCCCCAAAACCCCCACTTTTGAAAACCCTGCCCTTTTTGTTTCCCCTTTATTTTTCCGTTTTTAAAAGACAAAATTTGATAAAGGGAAAGGTATCAAAAAAAGGTTTTTGTAGTTAAGGTTACAAAACAAAAATCCCCAAAAAATTTTGTTTTTTACCAACTTTTATTTTTGGGTTGTACCCCAGTTTTTTGGATGGGACAAACCACCCTTTGGGTTTAATTCCTTTTTTTGGGTTTAAAAAATTGGGTGCCCAAAGGGAAGGGGCGTTGTTTTTTTTTTCTTTTGTTTTGATGTTGGGGTTTCCGTTCCCCTTATCACAGTTTGTTTCAATTTTAGAAAACAGAAAAAAAATTTTTAAATTTAAATTTAAAAATTTTTTTTTTGGTCAAAGTTCTATTTTATGCACAATTTTGGGGTGGTGTGTTTTGGGTGTGTTGTGTTGTGTGGGGTGTGAGTGTGTTGTGGTGGTGGGTGCGTGCGTGCGTGGCTTTTGGTGTGTGTGTGTGTGGGGTGTGTGTGGGTTTTGGGTGTGTGGTGTTGGGGTGCGGGTGTGTGTGTGTGGTGGTGTGAAAAGTCAACAAGTTTCCAATTTTTTATATAAATTTTGCTCAAAGCGGTCAAAATGTTTTTTACTTTCGGGAACCCTGTGCAAAATCCCCCAATGATTTAGGCCTTATTTCCCTAAAGTTGGGGAAAACCCCGATACAGTTTAAAAAATTTTTCAATGGAATACCCAAATTTACAAAATTTGAAATTTTTTGGGAAAAGAAAGGGGTTATTTACTAAAGGGAAAACAGAAAACACTTCAAACAAAAACAATGTTTTTGACCTCTTGGGTCTTTTCAGGAAAAAAAAAACAATTTTTTGGGGGCAATAAAATTTAAAAATATTTGTTTCGTTTTGGGCGTTTTTTTTTCCCATTCATTAGTTTTTCCCAATTTTAAAATTTGTTTTTAAAACCCATCTTGTAAAAGTATTTTAATTTTTTCCTTGATGTTTGCTTGAATTTTAAAATGAATTTTTTGGGAATTGTTTAGATGTGATTTTTTTTAGTTTCGAAAGCAGTGAAATTGATCCGGGTTTTTGGTGGGGAGTGGGATTTTGATGTAAGATTTTTGGAAACATAATTTTCAAAAAACCAAAAGGCAAAAAAGTTTAAAAAAAGGGGGGGGGGGGTTTTTAGGGTGGGATGGTAAAAGGCTCTGCTTCATGTTGTTTTTAATTTGTTCGTAAATGGAATTTTTTTGGAAAACCAAAAACCCCAAAGAGGAAAAGACCCGCAGTACGACTAAGTTGTTTAAATGAGTTAATTTTTGAAAAGAAAGTGAGTAATGTTTTCAAAAATAGTATTCTTTTCACAGCAGTAAATTTTTTGGTCTAAATCAGTCCCCTTACACAATAAACGGATTTTTTTTCCAAAACAAATTTTGGGTTTTTCAAAAAAAGAAAGGGCCCATAATGCAAAATAAATTATCAATTTTGGGAAACAGGGGAGGGCCTTTTTTTAAACCCCCTTTTTTTTTTTTTAAACCAGCAAAACCTCATTTTTGTTAGATTAACAACCTTTTTTTTTTATAAAAAATTTACTGATTTCGCTAAAACCCCTTAAAAATTTTTTTGCATAAAAGAAATTTTAGTTTTAAATATTTAATCTTTAGAAGCAGGGGCCCAAATGTTTTTCCCTCATTTGATCTTTTGAAATTGACTGATGTTTTTACATAGTTGATCTTTTGACAGCATTTTGGGACTGTTTTTTCCCCTGCATAAATTGATCTTTTAAAAGAAATTGATGATGTTTTTCTAATAAAATTGACCCTTTTGACAGAGTGACCTGATGTTTTCAAACAATTTGCTTTTCCCGCAGTGACTAAATGTTTTCTACATCAATTGATCTTTCAAGCAGGGCCTAATAAAATTTACCCTTGGTGGTCGGCGTCTGCGTTTGTGGGAAACCCAACCTGTCCTTTTTCCTGAAAACTGTGAAAGCCCCTGGGTTTCCCTGGAGGAGAGGGGAGAAAAGAGGGGGAGAGAGAGGGGATTTGGGTGTGGGTGGTCCCGCAACCCGGGGTGTGTGCATGCAGGGGTTGGTTTTGTGAGAAAACCAAACAAAGGATTTTATGGGGGCCCCCGGCTAGTTTTCCCCCTTTCCCCCTCCCTCATCGGGGGCGAAAAGGGAAAGGGGGAGGAAGCAAATGAGGACAGGGGGGGGGGGGGAAAGGCGAGGGCGGGGGAAAGAAGTGGATGCAAAGACGACGAAGTCCGCCACCCCCAGTTGGGACGGAAAAAGGTTTAGTCGTCCCGCAGCACCGTGATGCCAAAAACCCCCCCCCCCCCCCCTTCCCCCCCGGCTACGGGAGGATTTTTGTGGGAAAAAAAACGGAAGTTCTACGGGGGTTTTCCCCGCGGTGGCCCCTGTTAGTTCAAAAATTTTCACCCTTAAATTGGGGGCCCCCCCAAAGCCCCTTTCCCCACCACCCGTCCCCGATTTGGAAGCCAGGTATAAAACCCCCCATGAAAAGAAAATCAGCACTCAAGGGGGAGGGTGTCCCCGTGGTTTTGTTTTGGGGAATTTTAAAAAACCCGTGTGTTTTGGTGTCGGCCAGAAGGGGGGTGCGTGCGGGGTTTTTCCCGGGAAAATATCACCGAGAATAAAATTATCGGTGTAAATAATGAAAAATAAAACCCCCCCTCCCCCCCCCCCACCCCCACCCCAACCCCCACCCCTCCGAAAAATCCCGAGTGTACTTCGACAAATACATAGTAAAGAGAAAAATCGGGGTCTTCGTTGCCCTTGCCCCTTTTTTAAGGGTTTTTAAAAATTCCTGGATTTTTGAATGACTCTCCACTGTGGGGGGAAAGAGCTTCGGAAAGGGACTGGGTTCTGTTTTATGTTTTAAAAATGCGAATTTAAATGACAGTCAAAAAAAGTTTTTGTAGTGAGGCACCCCACACAGCAGTCCCGGGCGCACCCACTTTGGGCTTTAAACCACCACGCATAAGCACCCCGGGACAACACACACACACAACACCCAACAACACAACACCAACCACAACCCCACACAAACCCCTTTGTAAGCCCCACGTTTTTTTAAACCCAGAACATACAAAAAACCGAGGACGAAAACCCCCCAGCCGACAACAAAAAACAGTGGAAAGGGTGTGGAGGGGAAAAGGAGGAAAGAATGAATGAAAATGAATAAATGATTTATTACAAGGGACCCCCATCGAAGGCGGTCAACTCTTTGGTTTAAAGAACCCAAAGGCCCATCAAAATCAAAAGACCCATTCACTGAAAATTTAAGAAAAATGTACAAAATTTTTCCCCTCTGCTGCCCTTATTGGAAAAGGCTCGCTGCGTTGAAATGATTTAAATAGATAAATTGAAAAACTTCTTATTCATTTTTTTTTTTTTTTTTGAAAAAAGAATACAAAAACGAAAAACTAATGGTCTAAAAAAACATTTTGAGGAATAGATTTATTCTTGGGTCTTTTAAAACCCAGGGAAACAGCAAAATACAAAAAAAATTTTCATCCTCAGTTGCTGAACTAATAAGGTTTTTATGGAGCTTTTTTTGCCGTATGTTTTTCCAAAAGAGTGCACGGCAATGTAAAATTTTGAAACCAAAAAATTGGTTAATGTCCCCTTTAAAAAATACAAAAGCCCTTTAAAACTTTGGGTTCAATCAAGGTTTGATTTAAAAACTCTGTCCCAATGAAAATTGTCACCGCCCGGGTGGGGGACCCCCAAATCCTGCCCCTAAAATGATTTTACTTTTGCTTTTTAAAAACCCCAAAAAACTATTTGCCCCCCCGAAAAACCCTTTTTCTTTCCCCCCCTTAATAAAACAAAAATTACATAAAAATTATTTACATCTTCCCCATGTTTGTTTCCCCTTTTGTTCGATTATAAACTTTTTTAAAAATAAGCCAAGCAGGAAGTTTTTTTAACTTTTTTTGAATACTTTTAAAAGAAACCCTAATGCTTTTGTGAAAAGGTTTAAGAAACAGGAAAATTTTCCCAAGTTTGTTTAAATCTTTGGCAAATTTTTGAAAGAGCGTGTCGGTGTTGTTCGCCCCCGCGCCCCGGTGTGGTTTGTGGTGTTTTGGTTGGGGGTGGTGGTGGTGGTGGTGGTGTGGTTTGTGTTTTTTGGGGTGTGTGTGTGTGTGTGTATGTGTGTGTGTGTGTGAAGAGAGGGAGCGAGCGTCGCCCCGGTGATATGTGTCGTGCGTGCGTGTGTGTGTGTGGTGTGTGTGTGTGTGTGTGTGGGGTGTGGTGTGTTAAGAGAAGAGAAAAGGAAAGAGAGAGGGGGGGGGAGAGGAAAATTTAAAGGGACAAAAAAAAAGGGTCGAGGAAAAAAAGTGCATGGGAAAGGGGGGAAATAAAATTTTTTTTCTGACTTTTTTTTCCCCCTGCCCGGTTTTCCCCCAATTCTTCCCAAAAATGTTCAGGGGGAAAGGGGGTCAAAACCCAAGAGATAGCCAGAAGGGAGAAAATTCCCCGGGGAAAAGTAACCGGGGAACTTCATACTGTTCAAAACCCTTTTTGGTTTAAAACCCTTTCTGAGGGGAACCCAGTGTTTTTAACCCTTTCATAGTGGCCCTTTGCTGTGAAATTTAAAGATAGGGGGCCCCGTAAAAACCCCCTTTTAAAAATATGTTTAAAAGGTTCCTCAAAAAATTTATGAGGGAAGACGTGGGGGTTCCCCCCCCTTCCCCCCCCCCCCCCCCCCCCCCCCCCCCCCCCCAAAATTTTTCTGAAGGGGAAAGAATAAAGATTTCTCCCCTGTTGTTTAAACCGTAATTATTTTAATGGGGAGAAAAAAAAATTAAGGGTTTGGCACATAAACAGAAACGGTTTGCTTTTAAACCAAGTTAAAAATTTTAAAATGTATTTTAACATTAATGTTTTTCATAACGGGAAAAAGTCGGAGATAAAGTTTTTTAAAGGGTAAAAGCCCGGGTTTGTGTACTAAACCAGAGATGGGTTTAAATTGCACTGAAGGGAGGGTTATGTGTATTGAAATCAGAAAATAACTGTGTTCCTGGGGGGAACCATTTATTCCCTTACGTAAAGGTTTCAAATAGGTTGTTCTTTTTAAAGCAGGGGTTAGTTTTGTTAAATTAAAAAAGACCCTAGGGGTTTTTTTTTTCAAAACCCTGAAAGGGAGATGATTTTTTTAATTATTTTATTTTGGGTTTTTTTTTGTAAAAGGAAATCCGAAAAAAAGGGGCAACGAAAAAAAAATTGCGCCCCCACCCCCCCCCCCCTTTTAATTACACCAAACACGTGAAAAAAATAATTAATATAAGAAAAAACCCTTTTGAAAAAGTTTGGGGAACCATAAAAGGGAATACAAGGGAGGTAAAAGGGATGCCGATAGCCCCCCGAGCCGCCACCCTTACGGTTTAAAAATTCGAAGGGGTTGTCAGTAAAATATGCTGCCAGCATTAAGTTTTTGTAGGAACAAAAAAAAGGAAAGATGGGTTCTTTTTTCCCCTTTTCCCCCTTCCCCCCCCCCCCCCTTCCCTTTTTGCCCTTAACCCCCTTCCCCTTTTTTTTTCATTTTTCTCCCCCCCACCTCCCTTTTTAGTCGTTTTTTTTCCCCTCGTCCCCCTTTAAAATTTTTTTTTCCCCCCCCCCCTTATACCCAAACCCCCATCTTCAATCAAAAGGGGGAAGGGTTTGAAAAACCCAAGGTGCCCAACCCTTTACATCTTCATTTTCACACTCTCTTGAGCTAGAAACCCCGTATCCCAAAAACGGGAGGGGGTTGGGAGAGTCGGGGGGAAGGGGGGGAGGGGGGCCGGGGATGGGGGTGGGGGGGAAGGGGAAGGGAGGGGGATTTAATGAGCAAAGGGGGGGTTTGCTTGAATTTTTCCCCCTTTTCCTTGCCCTTTCAATGAAATGTGTACAAAAATAGGGGATTTAAAAAGGTTTTAGTAAAAGTTCTATGTTCAAGAGGGAAAACCGAGGGTTTTCTAGTATGCGCGGGGGAAAGGGGGTCCCCTTTTACGTTTGCCCTCTCTTTCCTCCCCTTTTTCCCTCCTTCTCCTCTTTCTTTCTCTTTCTCCCCTCTTTCCTTTCTATCCCCAAAAAACCCGCTTTTAAAACCTTCCCCCCCCCCTCCCCCCCCCTTTTTCCCCCCTCTAGTTTAAGGTGTAATTTCATTGTTCTAATGCCCGGGGGATCTTTGGTTCCCCTTTTTTTTCCTCCCACTGATTTTTGTTATGTATGAATAAAAATCTAAATATCATATCATATAAAATCACATTTTTAAAATATCGCGCGCGCGCGCGCGCGCGGCGGGTGTGTGTGTGTGGTGGTTTTTAACCCCTTCCCCCCCAGTAAAGGCCCAAAAGAGTTGGGGAGATCACCCGGATCCCCAAGTATGGGTTTAACGGTTCCACTCCCTCAGGCGTGGAACATGGGACAACAGTTTTTTGTCATAGAAAATAAAAATGTAAAAAAAAACCCAAACAAATAAAAAAAACGCGATGATGATGATGTTTGATTAAAAAAAAAATAACGAAAAAAATAAAGATGATGATGTGATGTAGGGATGATGATGATGTGATGATAAAGATGATAAATTAAGTTTAAAAAAATAAAAATGATGAAAAAAATAGAAATTTTAGGAGGGGAGGAGGGGGGAGGAGAAGGGGGGAGGAGGAGAAGAAAAAGAGGAAGAGGAAGAAGAAAAAAGAGGAGGGGGAAAGTGGGGAGGAGGAGGAGAAGAAGGGGGGAAAGGGAGGAGGAGGTCCCAAAGGAGAATTTAGAAAAAAGGAAGAAAGTAACAACATCTGATTTGTTTGGGGGGGGAAAGGGGAAAAGAGAAGATATCGAAGGGGGGGGGGGGGGGGGGGGGAGGGGGGGGGGGGAGGTTGAGAAGTGGGTGAGAGAGAAAGTAAAGGAAAAAAGGAAAGGGGGTGGGTGGGGGGAAGACCCTGCTGATGTTACCAAAGGGGGAAAAGGAAAAAAGTGGGGAGACTTTTCGAAAAGCCCCAGAAAAAAAGTAAATGAGGAGAGGGGGGAAGTAAAAGAGGATGAAAAAGAAAATTTGGAAGGAAAGAAGGGGGGGGGAAGCCCGGACAAAATACTGTGTGCTGCGCTGTGTGCTGCAAATTCTTAGCGTGAAAAAGAAAAGATAAAAAAAAAAAAAGGGAACAAAGTCAAAAAAATGAGAAAAAAAAATGAAAAAAAATAACAAAAAACAACTGCAACAACAATCAAAAATTTTTCACAACAACATTCCATCAACGAAAGCCAAGGGACAACGACAATGACAGTCCCAAACCAAAACCAAAAACCCATGACGCAGAAACAGTGGTCCAAAGCAAAAAAAAGAAAACCATGA